>PVJX010010156.1:0-58171 GCA_004027295.1 Dolichotis patagonum
CCAAAGATTAAGTAGCCACAGTTTGCTGACTATAAAGAGTGATTAATGTAATGCAAGACTTGGTTTTAGAGACACACATATCACACACATTTTTAACATCAAAGATAGCTGTTAAGCTTTGCTTCTCTCTGCGAGGTGGCATTTCATCACTTCATATTCATTTAGTCTTAAAAACTCAAATCCTGCCAACTCTAGTGTTATATGCATATCTAAAGTAGAAAATAATTTTTCTAGCTTTATCTCTTGTAATAGTTTCATCAAACAGATATCAAAAGCCTACAGAGCATTAGTCAGGGACAGGGTGATTAGTTTCTCTCTTTATGGATGGGTAATTAATATAAAAAGGATGGAAAAAATCCTTAATCCCATTACACTTGATCCATCATTTAGCAATGCTTTTTGACTCTTCAAGGTAAAATCTGCATCTGAATTTCCCTAAAGCAATCAAGTCGTCAGCTTCAGAAAATTATAAAAAGCCGACAGCAAACTGCACCATCACTGATAGAAAAAAGGGAGGTTTCTGACATTCATCTCAGTGAATATCATTGAATGAAACTGTTTCAAGGATTTCACTTTTAAAACGATCCCTTATAGAATTGACCCAATTTTGCTTGGTGTATACAATCTAAGGATAAACGTGATACCTGCCTACAGGGGAACATATCAGAAGAAGTCTAGATATGACACTACAGGAAATATTTATGAGCTGATGGGGGTGTGGCTCACGAGTACAGGTAGTTCTGAGAAGGCACGTCACAGCCTGCTGCATGATAGACAGGCCCTTCTTACAATGCTCTCAGGAACCTTTCCAAACTCATTAAGTAGATCTATCGAGATTGTGAACTAGCCTGACTCAGACAGAACCTTAAACATTACCGATTTATTTTCTTGGCCATTTCCATCTTCTAATGCTCAGTGTATCACAAGATTAGTCCATGACTCAGGTCAACAGTAGGGTCATTTATGGAACATTTGATAGACATGATATATACAACATACATTTTCTCTATTATCAGAAGCTCTTTTACTGGCTCCTTACTTCCTGTATTACTTTGTTATATCACTAGAATGAACTAGGAGCTCTCATTTTTAAAAGTTATGGGAAAATATACTATCACAAAATTCAGCATTTTAACCATTTTGTGTGTATAGTTCCATAGTACTATGTACATAAAATCAAGACAATTTATGCAACAATCACAGCCATCCATCTCCAGAACTTTTCATCACCTGAAACTCAAACGCCAATCCATTTAATATTCCCCATTATCTCTTCCTTTCAAACATTGGTAACCTAGATTTTATTTTTCCTTTTCATCTGAATTTGACTCTCGTTAGAAAACGCCTGTGGAGGATCCATACAATATCTGTCTCTTGGAATTGGATTAATCTATCCTCAGAGTTTATCCAGATTACAATTCATGTCAAAATTTTCTTTCATTTCAAAACTGAAAATTATTATATTATGCATGTAAATCACATTTTATTTAACCATTCATCTGAAGATAGAGAATGGATTTGTTTCTACGTTCTGCTATGATAAAAATAAATGTTCAAATATTTTCCAAACCCATGCTTCCATTTTTGATGTATATACTCAAAACTTGAATTGCTGGATCATGTGGTAATTTCATGTGTATTCTTTTGAGCTATCATTATGCCATTTTCCTCAGTTACAACACCAGCAATTCAGAAATAAATCAGTTTCCCACATATTCCATTATCGTTCCTTTTCTCTATCTTGGACCTAGTCAACAATAACTTCTCCCAATTCTCCAAATTCCAGAATGTTAAACAGTAAAATTTAATAGCCTTAAAATACTAGACAATTTTCTATAATAAAACTTACTTATTTTATTAACAAATAATTAAAAGGCAAATCAGTGAGTAATATCTGAATTCCTTTATTCATTTTCATTTTATGTCACCCTTTTTGCCTGTATGTTTATACATTTTAAAAAAAAATACTAAGAAAAAAGTCAGCTGGTGATGAAAACATTCAGTTGAAAATAATAAACTATGTTTCCAACAAACAGTGAGTCTCAATATTTCAAGATTTCAAGCTAAAATCATATAAATAAATGACACAAATAGCAAACTTGACAGTGCATCCCACACTTACGTATTTTTCCCTTTCTTATAAGATACAATGGTAGACATCAAGTATTTGAAAGTTTGTTATGTGTGAGAAGGGTTAAATTCCCCTGAGTCTTAAAAATATCAAAGCGTACATGTTTAGGAATTAAAACACAGGAAATTTCCTGCTCAATTTAATGATGAGCTTTCTAAAAATTAACTTCTGGACAATGGTTTGGAAGGAGAGAGATCAATGTGCATTTTTAAGCATAAATAAAAGTCAGGACCCAGGAATACCACACATTTGTGTTTCTGTCCAGGGGATCATACCAAATAACCTCCTGCATCCCTTAGAATTACTGTGACTTCCAAATTACAGAATTTTCCTAAGTATTGTGTGGAGTATTAAAAGATAAAGTTTATACCCAGGGACAGTCTAAGTCAGATGTAGACAAAGTGATGGCTAATAGAAGCATGACTATAATACATAGGTATGAGTATTAGAGACAAAAGAATAAGGCATTATCTGGTCAGAAATATTTTTTAAAAACAAATTTTGTCAATGGCTATGGTCCAAAAACGTGCATTGTTCATACTATCACAAGGCTTAAGTGCCTCATCCTCTTATACTTTGATGAATTATTTAAAATAAGTATGTCTTTACTCTTTAATATGCTCTTACATTCTTATTTTATTGGTGAACAGTCAAATTTTTTATGCACACAGGACAACCTAGAAATTTATAGAAGCGTTAGAAAATGATTCAATAACAGTGTCAGGGGATTATAATTTGGTCAAGATAATACTTGACAATCATAATCAGAATATTAAAATAAGTAATGTTGAGTTAATAGATTTAAAAAACAATGTTTCAAAAATCTCACTTGTTACATAAAGCAGTTAATGGTAGTATTTATGACCTGTAAGTAGATAAAAATTTTTACATTGCAAATTTTTCAGTAGATACAAAAATAATCTTAGAGATCATCTAAATAAATTATAAAGTTATAGTTTCTTCTCCTTATTTGTATGTTTTCTTCGACAAAAATGTCGCTCAAATTTTCATGAGTTCACAAGTGGAGCTCCGGGAAGGTCATTTTTTTCATGGAGGCACTATGTTAGAGAACTAATAGCTAAAGGTGCTATTAGAAGTAGAAGTTTGTGAATCACGTGTGTGCCTAGGTGCGTGTGCGTGTGTGTTTCTTTTAGTCACTGGTACTGCCCTACTTCAGACCAGTATCTAAACTAATTTTTGACCTGTTCCTAAACATAATCACCACCAGCAGCAGCCTTAGGACGTCTTTCTATAGCAGCAACCCTAAAGCAGATAATTGCATGGATCGTCTCTTTAAAACAGTCTATGTCAGAGCTGGGGATTTAGCTCAGTGGCTTAAGTACTTGCCTGGTAAGTGCAAGGTCGTGAGTTCAATCCCCAGTACCAAAAAAAAAAAAAAACAGTCTATGTCCACCTCATGGCCAGAAAATGAAATTCAACATCTTTTGCCTGACTTTCAAATTATTTCACAATTTGAGTTCAGAATGTGTTTATTTTCTTCAGATATGATCACCTCTACCCTCAGCCATCTTGTGCTTGTCAGTTTCTGATCTTTTGTTCATGGCTTCCTCCAACTCATTTCCTCGCCTGATGATTTCTACAATTCAGTATCTTATCATTCTCTAAACCTTATAAATACCACCTTAATTGCTGCCATTAGGCAAAATTATTTTTTAAGTTTACCATATGGTAATAATTACTATTATTTAAATTCTATCAATTCTATACACTACATAAGAAATTACTTTCATAATGTCTTTTCTGTTAGACACTTAGACTCTTAAAAGATGTTACGAAATTATACTAGTTATTGTGTCCTCCTGTATTGTTCCTATATTAACTTACTAGTAATTGGTTAAATGTACATGGTCAGTCATGGTACTGAACAAAAGTGAACACTCTTTAAAATCCTTGCAAAAGGGTACCTGGACATTATCCAGGTGTTCCAAGAATAGAAACTGGGGCTAACCCATGACTGCAATCTGGCAGTCTCCCCATTACAGAATATTCATCCCCAGGTAACCTAATCTTTTTGACAGTAGGCAGTGCTCTAGTACAAACCTAAAAAAAAAAAAAAATTTACTCTAGTACAAAATGAAACAAAGAATTACACAATAGGGTGAGACTAACTTATTTGGATAATTCATTTAATTTTCAGCATATATATATATATATATATATATATATATATATATATATATTTTCCATCTGAAAGTAGAAGCTAAATATTGCTGCTTTAAAAATAGAAGCTGATTTTCCAAAATCTTATTTGCTCTTCTTGAAGTGTAATTTCAGACAAACCATTAGGTTTTAAAGAACTAAAGTAGTTGAGTATTTATAATTACTACTTGAGTGTCTATATTATATCTGAAGGTGGCCTTTACTAATTGCCTTATTTGAAATTAATTTCAATGATTAAGCAAAATGTTCATCTTTGTACTTCTATTTGCTAAAAATGAAAAATACATAATAGTACATATGGTGTCTTAAATACAAAATTCTGAAATCTATTAATAAAAATAGCTATTTATATGAGTTTGCTTACGAATAAAAGATAATCAAACATAAATTCAACTCCATCTCTGTGTTTATGTGTCATTAAGCATACAGGTAAACTTTTCTGTTTCTTATCACTAAAAGAAGATTTACAATGTTTGTTCCCTTGGTGACAATGCATTAGGAGTAATTACTATATTGGAAAGCAATTTGAATGGGAAAAAAAGTATATATATATATATTTATATATATATATATAAAGTATATATATATAAATATATATAGAGAGAGAGAGAGAGAGAGTGTTATAGTTACACATTATCCCATTCTTATGAATAACTTGTAGTTTTATGATGTAGTAGTGAGAACACTTAAATATATGAAGAGTAATCATTCCTTCCTTTCCATGGGAAAAAAATCTCTATATATTTTAACTTACAGTTATCACGAAGGCAGTAGTTACTTTTAAAAACCCTCTTATACTCAGCGTATTTCATTGTTGCTAGCTGTTTTTCCTACAGTATATTAGCTGTCCATGTCAGGAATTTTTTGGAATAAATAACCTAATGGGTGCAGACTCAACTGACACATTCAGTGAATGCTATATGAGAACCACAAAGCTATTTGAAAGAAAACACTTGTATCTTAAAGTTACTGTGCACAGAAAGTTTTACCTTTTATTTCAATATGATTACTATATATTTTAATACTTGAAAAACCTATTTCAGGGACCAACATTCTACCATCTAAAATCACAGCTTTACTCAAAATTCTCTGGTTTGGTTCAGGAATCAAATTGAGACTATTGAAGACATTAGTAACTGCCAGTTCCAGACTTTTGATACTTAAGTAAAATAGTGCTTTTGATCACACAATAGTGGGCTTCTATATTTTTCTGTTCTACTAAACTGAACATGACACTTAAATTCAGCTCTATTTTATATAGGAACTTAACTAAGACTCTTGACTGAACAACTGATTTATTCAGGTAATGGGCTTAGAAGATTGCTCTCTGAGCCAACAAGTTGCTTCCTCTGGATGCACATCTGGGTCAGCTTCAACCAACATAAGGTCAAATGAACATACAAAACTTCGCACTGTGGAGAAATGGCATCAATAATTTTTCTTCAAAATATCGAAAATAGATGTTAGAAATCTACCATTGAATTTAATGAAAAATCAGAATACTTTACTCAAGAGACATCTAATGTTCTACGGCACAATTCACTTTAAAAGGCTATAGAATAAATTGATTGCAAAATGTTTTTCTAAATTAAATAAATAACTTGACCCATGTATGGAACTTCTGGATACCTGTCAGTTAAAAACATAAGAGTAAAAAAAGCTGGAAAATAAATTGTCATTTTAATTTTAAAGAACTTGATCTCAAGTTGTTATTTCTGATGGTAGTTAGTAAAGCCGTTCTTCTAGACGTAATTTGTGACAATACCACCTTACTATCAGCACCAGAGAAAAAAGTCTTTTGAATTATCTATGGAAAATATAGTATTAATATAATTTTGAATAAATCTCTCAAAATGTTTACACTATAAAATAGTGTTGTCGCAGTTTTGTTAAACACACTGTTTTCTGGATACACAGAAATTCTTTATAAATTTTTATAATTTTACTATAAATTTCTTTGGTGATTTGCCTAGACCTTTTGCTTGCTCTAAGGAAGTCATCTTTTATAATTTTAAAATTCCTTGTGAAGCATGAGAAGACATTCCTTACTTCTCAAATATATACACATACATGTATACAAAGTTACTTTATAACAAAGTTACTTTATAACAAAGTTACTTTAAAGTTAATTTAGTCAACTAATAAAGAAGATTCAACTAAGATCAAGACTCAATACAATCATATAAATAAACAATAAGTATGTGGACTCCAGTGTGAAGAAACAATGATATATAATTAAGTTTTTTTCTCAAATTAAGCAGTTAAGAAAGATACTCAAGGGCCACCAGATTTAGTTCTGCAGCTCAAGTGCTTGCCTGGTAAGCATGAGGTGGTGAGTTCAATCCTTGGTTTAAAAAAAAAAAAATCCAAGACCAATACTCAAAATCTAATGTATTTGTAGCCAAAATCTATAGTGTTTGCATTTGTGACTTGTACCCATGTTCATCTACTTGAAAGGTGAAGGCAGGAGTTTCCAAAGCTGAAACCTACTTTCAGTAATTTAATAAGACAATGTCTCACAATTTACAAAAATAAATAGAACAACCTGGAGGTGTACTTAAGAGATTTCTAAATTCAACAACCCCCCCCTCCGCAAAAAAGACAATTACTAACAATTACTGCATTTGTTTTGGTACTTTTTGAAATATATTTTAAGTGTCTGATTTGCCTCAGAGAATAAAACAGACTTTGCTATGCTGCAAGTAACATTGCAATAAGAAATTAAAACAAAAACTATGATTGTTTTGATTAAAGAAAATACTCAGATTGGATTGAAAATGAATGAGTGTTGTATCTATGGCATCTCAATTCACAATTTAAATTTACACAGAATCCAAAAACTGTGATTGAAATACTATAGAAAAGAATATTGTTTTGGGCAAGTTTACAGGTTAGATACAGTTTAGGCAAAAAATACTCTTTGATTAAATGTGACATGTAACTTACAAGAATATGTCTTAATCTACACAGCAAAAACATGCCTTTAGATGGCTGTAATGTTTATATATTATGTAAATAGTGAAAAATTAGAGAAACTGATGTTAAAATAATTATATATTTACTGGAATACTATGTATATATGAATAATGTTAAAAGTATTGACAAAAATTATATACAGCGATGTTATAAGAAAAAATCACAGTATAAATATTATAGTTAACTTTACGCACTTTACAGGAGGCATAATTTGATCCTTAATGCCTTTCATTTTTTAGATTTTCAACTCCAAATGGAAGGATCCTAACACTTGTGTAGGGCTAAGGTGCCTTATCTGTATGTAATGAATGAAAAATCCCAAGGAATTTGTAGCTGAAATAATAAATTTTAGGAAAGCATGATGACAAATAATTCAAATGTTTTCTTTAATTTAAACTTTTTGTATTCTTTAAAATATGTATGCGTTATTTTCATAATAACAAAGGAAACTCCATTTCAAAGAAAAGTAGTTGATAATAGTGAATGTAAATTCAAAATTGAAAGTGAATTTTATTTTTAACTATCAAATAAAATCAATAGGTAAGTATAATACTGTTGTTGCAGATATGCATTTTAAACTGATCTGAGTTTCAGTTTTCCACTTTAGGAAGGAGACTTAGCTTTTCATGAAAGGCTTTTGTAAAGTTTAAATGAAATAATGCTTATAGAATTTGACACTCACTGTTGCTTTAAAATGTTTGCTGCTTTTATTATTACTATAAAACATAATTGAAGCCAGGCATGGTGGTGGATGCTTGTAATCCCACACTTCAGAGCCTGAGTCAGGAGGATTGCTGCAATTTTGAGGTCACCCCGGGCTACAGAGTAAGTTAAAAGTCCTACCTGAATTACATCATGAGAACTTGTCTCAAAAAAAATACATGCCATTTAACAAAATAAATAATCTGTAAGTACTTGCATATTTTATACTTTTTACTCATTTTTTGTGTGGTTCTTTCAGACAAGGCAAAGATATAATCATGTTTGTTGATATATAATATAGTATTTCTCTGTTGCTAAAATGAAGTCATAGCAAGGTATGTTTCCTCAGTTTATACACTTTTCACTTAATATATTTCACCTAACAAACATTAAGTGATGTATTAAAACAATGAGTGAAATACATTAAGTGATGGAAGAGAACTAATTCTCAAGACAATCTCAAAAGAATTTATCAGATTTTGAAGGCTACTAAACATTAAACTCAGAATCTCACACATACCAGGTAACTGCCCCTCAACTGAGATATATCTCTAGTCCTTTCTCATACTCCTACTTCTCTATATATGAATGAGCGCATACTTAAACAGTAATGTTTAAGCCTACTGATTTACATATAATTAGAAGAAAATGGGATCTTTTCATTTGTTAACAATAAGAATACATTTGAAGTTTGAAAGTACTTAAGAGTTTATGGCATTCCTTTAAAATTTCAGCAAATTAACATTATAAGAGAACTAATTATACCTATTGTCTTCCTATTCAAAAGAAGATATTGGTTCTGACTTAGATCCATTACACAATAAAAATTTTATTTAATAGAAGTATGATTTGCTTGAGGCTTTGAAGTATATTTCTTATTGCTCATATAGTGGAAAATATAACCATTATATGTAAATATTTTACAAGATTCTCAGATATTATGCTGCCTAAAATCTCATAAAATAATTGAATTTCATAGTTATATCCAAAATTAAAATACACAGTGAAAGTAGCAATCTCCACTTTAAAATGTAACATGACATAAGGAATTAAGGAATCAATATTGTAGCACAAGGGATAACAGGAATGAGGTATGTGTCCAATCTTCTTAAGGTTAGCATCTTTCATTTGTATTGCTTCACTGCATAACACTGCAATGCAAAAGCAGGCTGAGTTGAATGGATTGAAGTTGTATTATGTTTTCAGGAACATATTTTATTTTCAGTTTTGTAAAATGACAATCTTAGACATGCATTTCAAACTTCTTGTGCTGTAAAGAACTACACTTAAGATTAGTTAAATCTACTTCACAAGATTTTTGGGAAGAAAAGATATTTAAAAGTGGTTTTATAGAATAGTATTCCACAAAGTTAAGATGTAATCTATTAGAATGACTTTTTAAAAAATTACAATGTAGCATTACTATATGTCATATGCCAGTATGCCCCATTGTATGTTGTTACAAATCCATTAAGAATCTTAAATTCTGATGAGTATAATTATTCAGTAGTAATTTGATTTACCTAAGAAGCAACTCATGTGTTACCACTTTCCCCCAAAATAGAAACCATTTGTAAATGAAATTGGACATTTTATACACTAATCTCTACATTAAAAAAACAACAACTGTAATTCCTTCAGTGGATATGAACTCTAATTCATGGTAACACTTATCACAAACTCATCACATTCTTTTAGAAGATATATTCAAGGAAAGATCATAAATGAGAAGTTTTTGTTATTTTTACTAAAAGAAATAGTTATTAAAATTTTCACCCTTAAACACATAGTATATCAATATGAAAAGCACTTATTTTCCTCTAATGAATTTATTAAACAAAACCAAATGCAGAATAATATTGAGAAATTTTTAAAATATTTCTCTGTGTGTCTTTTGAAGTTTCTAAAATTTTCTTAGATTAATAGTTTAAATGTTTGTAAATATAGTTGAATTTACTTATGCAATAAAGTTAATTTCTTTTTGTAGGCTTTGTGGAAGCAATAACACCTCCTTAAAAGATTGGGTTATTTTAACTTCTGATTGTCTTTTGTCAAGTTTCCCATAACTAAAAGGTAAATGTAATACAATAGGTTTTCCATGAGCTAATAATAAACTTATAAAACTGTCACACTAGCTTAGATTCATTGTTTATGTTCAACATAAACAATTATATTCTGAGAATCTACTGCCATCTATTTGCTTTTGAAATTTGGATATTCTGTATTTTTCAGTTTTTAATTTTCATTGTGGCATGACTGCACTGTAGAATTACACTCCTCATGTGGAGTTGGTACATGCACCTAACACATCCTCATTGGTTTTGTCACCCAATACAGTGATACTTCAATTTAAGACTTAATTTGTTCCATAATCTGGCAAAATTGGTCACATTGGTGTTTGTGAAGGATGAATGGTCATAGTCGTGTTAGTTACTGGATATAGAGTTTGCAAACAAAAACAAATTTTGCACAACGCTTTTGTTTGTGAACCCAGTTTTTCACAAAGCATTTGTGAATCAAGTTACCACCGATCAATATGTAAATATTTAAACAGAAACATTTAATTTGTTGAAAATAAAATTGGTTATTCTTGAAGGCACAGGCATAAGCTATGACTTTCTGAACCGAACCCTAATGCACAAAGAATAGTACCAAGAATCAAAAAAAAGGATCATATAAAATTAAAAACAAAGTAAAGAAAACGCTCAAAAGAGTGAAGAGAAACCCTATAGAATGAGAAAAAAGGTATTTCGCCAGATATTGCTGAGATTGAGACTAATATATAAAATATATAAGGAACACATAAAAAATCAGACCCCTCCATATAAAAGACTCAATTAAAAGATGGGAAGTGAAACGAATGCATGTGCTCAGAAGTCCTATCAGAAATGGCTAATTAATGCACGAAAACGTTCAACATAGCTGAATGCAAGAGAGATGCAAATTAAATTAGCACTGAGAGTCCACCTAACTGCAAAATAATGGCTGTCATCCAATAACAACAAGTGCTGGTAAAGCTGTGTGAAAAACAAAAAGTTGTGTTGTTTTTCTTTCTCTGGGGTGGGAATGTAAGCTACCACAACCAACACAGAAATCAGCATGGGTTCCTCAAAAAGCTAAAATTAGAAATCCCACTTGACCCCGCTATGCCCCTTCTTGGCTTCATCTCATAAGAACTAAAGACAACATATTTCATAGGCATGTTCACCTGTGTTTATAGCAGTACAATTCATAATAACAAAGTTTTAGAAGTGGCCTATATATGCATCAGCAGATGAAGAGACAAAAATGTGGTATTTGTAAACAATGGAGTACAACTGTTGTGAAAACTTTGGGGTATTTCAAACACTTTCCTTTCTTTTGATGTCTCAGAAGATGATAGTAATAACTTCACTAATTCAAGGTATTATTTAACTGCTTCCATTGTAAGTATTATGTTAAGTTTAAAAACCTCACTCTTATCAAGTGTGAAACCAAGTTTATATTTTAAAATAGAAAAATTTATGCTGAATTTTCTAAGCTACTAAAGTAATATTGAATAAATATCATCATGTTTAAACATGTGAAAAGCAAATCCCAGTAAAGGCTATATTAATGTGTCTGTTCATCAGGGGACCTTCTCACTGTAATAGAAATAATAAAGCAACTGTTGAGATTTGCCTATTCAAATCAAGACATGTCTGATGCATTGTGAGGAAGTCTCAGGAGATATGTTCCTGAAACTTCTTATATAAATAAATGAATGGAACTTTAATTTTGAATATTTGAATTGAAAGAACTGAAACCTCTCCCTGATGACCTTGTATCTAGGTAGATCTACACCAAACAACTTATTAGAGAAAGAGCTAACGTTATAAATATTGCCCCAAAAAAGCAAAGATTTACCCAAACAAATCTCAGTATCTCCTTTATCTCTTATTACCTTGAAGGAAATTTTTCAATTGTAACTTAAAATTTCCTGTAATATTATTTCTTTAAAAGTATTTGAAAAGAATAATGTCAGGAATTAATATTTTATTATACTTGCTAGTATCTACCAGTTTTCTAACCTGTTTTCTGTACCATACACCAGCTCAATTTCTTCTGGCTATTTCAAGATTTCCTAGAAAAATATTGTATAAAGATAGGCAAAGAAAGCAAACAAATCTAAAGATAAAATGAATTTCCTGTCCATTCACTTCATGGTGGTAATTTTTTTAAATTACGCTAATGCCATTACTGGTTTTAACTTTAAATACTGAAATTGATACAGATTTTTTGACCGCATAAAAAACTTCTGAACTCTTAAGTGAATACAGATTGTCACATGAATTAAAAAATATGATTAAATGTAAGAAAAAATGCAAGAGAATTTTTACAGTCTTTGTTGCAATACACAGCAGTTTCTCAGTTTGGGGGAATATATATATATATATATATATATATATATATATATATATATATGTGTGTGTAGTATATACCTATACCTATATACAAGTATATATGTGTATATTCTGAGGATAAAAAATCCTGTGGATCAATTTTGCTATCCAAATTAGTTACAAATCCTGTACTGTTTCATCTGTCTTCATCTTGATATCACTGGCACACAGCTTGATCATTAGTATAGTTTAGATGTCTACTCAGTGCTTTTTTTTTTTTTTTTTTTTCGTACCGGGGATCGAACTCACGACCTCGTGCTTGCCAGGCAGGTGCTTAAGCCACTGAGCTAAATCCCCGGCCGCAGTGCTTTTTCTTGCTTCTGCACTTAGTTGATGTGATTCCTGGTGCCTGCGATGCTTTTCCCTTCCTCATCTCACCTTCTTTACACCCACTTTTGCTGAAGTTTCAAGACAAGGCTACCTTCACATCATCTGGCACGTATCTATTTTCTTAGTAATAAGCCATAACAAACATGCTTCAGTATATATTCAATATACAATTCCATTTAAAGATTTCTCTAGTATTTTAACATGGACTAGGGATTTACAAACTCTCAGAAATGCAACAGTGTCTTATAATATGTTCTTATGACTTAACAACTTTCACACTGTTTTAATTGAATGTGACATGTAATAATATGACTGTTGCACAGAGAATGAAAAGTGAATCACTGTAATATAAAACTATTTCAAATGTGCATGCAAGTTTGATATTAAAATTACCTAAACTTCCATGTATGAAATGAATAACTAAATTACATTTCTATAAAAAGCCATATATATACATATATATATATTCTTTTTCTTCAAAATATTTCTTTAAGATATTATTTTGGTAGTATTTAATAACAAAAAATGTTGCCAAGGGCAAAATATATGATTTATAATGATTGATTATATTCTTTATGGTATTTTGTTGAATAATTAAAATACAAAAGCTAAAATTCAACTATTAATTTCCAGGTAAGGTTATTACATGAAATATTTTTAAAAATTAAAGTACTAAGTTAGTAAATGAAAATGCACAATGTCATTGGGATTCTAAATAATTTGTATACATGATCTTCTATGTAAACATTAAAACACAAACCTCAACTATACATTTTGAAATAGCAAATATCTTTTAGTGGACTTAAAATTCTAATCAGAAGTTGACTAATAGAAATCAGATACTTAAAAACAATGGTCTTTCTAATTTGAATCTGTTGCTACCAGAATCATTAA
Organism: Dolichotis patagonum; assembly: GCA_004027295.1. Lineage (NCBI taxonomy): Eukaryota > Metazoa > Chordata > Mammalia > Rodentia > Caviidae > Dolichotis > Dolichotis patagonum. The sequence goes on from PVJX010010156.1 coordinate 13,636, forward strand.
ATTAAAATATGAATTTGGGAAAATAATGTAAAGTGTAAACTTGTCCAAAACTTTGGAAATTTTCTGATATATTTGTATAAAATTAATTGCCAATTGAATGATGATCATGAATAATTGTTAAAACACTGCACAAATCCTTATTATTACTTGTGAATAGCCAAACTCAAATGTTAGTGTGTACTTTCTGAAGTATCATTTCTCTATCACATTTATTCTTCTCTTCCCTATAACAAACAAAGATTATTAACATCTACTAAAACAAAAAACTGTGAAAACCACCCAAATGCTTGCACACTAATGGATTAAGCGCTTTGTATTTAGAATATACCTAACTCATGTAACAAACCTAATAATAATCTGCGCAAAAATAATTGTTGATTAAAATATGATAGCTGATTCTTCTATTTCATATTGTTCAATATTCTGAGTTAATACACTTATTACTTCTTCCAACTAATACAAGTTCCAACCCATGTCATTTATTATGACTAACAGACATTTTACTCATGTCTTCTCACAATGTACTGTATGTATGTATGTATGTACATACCTAAATCCCAAATTACAGACAGTATATTCTAAGCCTTTCATGTAAATTTTGATTGGCCATGTCAATTTGAGTCTTTAAATTATAGAAACCTTGGACTTCAAAGAACAATATAAATACAAAAAAAAGAAGAAATGTTCCAAATATCTCACATAGTCTACAAAAGTAGTAGGTAAGGCAAATTGTGTGGTTGCCGGATGTCTCCACTCATATTTTCTTAGTAAAATTCTGAAAAATGTTATTTAACACTCTTTCTGCACTTCAAAAGCAAATGTTCAACAACCGAATATACTAAACATTATTTCAACAAATAAAGCACTAAGGTTTGTGATATAAACTCTTTTCCAGTTTAACTAAAATAGTTAATTTTAGAAAGAGGAGGGCATCCGCTTTATAATAGCACGGGACAAGTGAAACACATCGTGTTTCAACTAAATTATATTTAATACATCTATGACAAGGCAACAGCTACACTATGACACGTGTATGTCCTGTAGCTTTACCTCTTAGCCTTTGTCTAATGAAACAGAAACATGGCTCTTAATAATTCTGGGGGCTCATCAAAGATTAGTACGATTTAGCCATCATTTTAATTTCAAATTCAGGACAGAAGTAATATTTATTTCCTCTGTGTCCCATAAGAAATGAAGTTTCCAATTATCAAATTCCTTAGCTGGTTATATAATTCCCCAGGGCCTTATTCCTACATGGGAAGACTAATTATTGTATAAATGTCAATTCTTTGAGAATTAATTTGTAAGATTTATGCAAGCTCAGAGGAAATAACAATTGAGTATTTCAAGCTTTATTTTATTTTGATTGACACATAATAATTACGCATATTTTGGAGGCATGATGTGATATTTTGATATATGTATACATTGTATAATCATAGACTCAAAATAATCAGCAAATCTATCACCTCAAAAGTTTATCATTTCTTTCAGTTTGAAACTACAAAATCCTCCCATTTAAGCTATCCAGCAAGGTACATTTTAACTCGCTCTGTTATACAGCAGAACATCAGAACTTATTCCTCCTCTCTGAATTGTATTCATTACCCAAATTTCCACTGTCTAGTTTCTCATAATCACTGTTCTAACTCAAATTTATGGAGCCAATTTTTTTTTACAGCTGATTATTTTTAATTGAATATTTTTAACTTGAAGCATTACTTTTACATTTCATCTGAAAGGATGAACAGAAGATTGCCTTAATTTCTATGATTTTGAAATTTATTTCAGCAAAGATAATCAAGTTTTCTGATAATAAATATTTTCATTTTATTAATTATTATTAATATATAAAGAAAATATAGCACGGGGGCTGAGGCACAGTGTCTGCCTGCTAGTGCAAGGTCCTGAGTTTGGTTCCTGGTGGGGAGGAGGAGAAAATGTTGTATTTATACACAGTATAATACTAGTTTTTCATAAAGAAGAATAAGCTTGAATCATTTGTAAGGAAGCTTTGAATTTTAGATATTGAAATAGTTCATTTTTAAAATTCTACACAAGTAGGAAACAACACCGAGAGAAAATTCTGATTTAGATATGGATGCAAATGTAGGTGTGCATTTATGTGTATAGCAAGACTTACAAACCAATAAAAAATAAACATTTTCAATTAAAAAGACTTCATTTGAAAATCAGAATGTCATCAGGAATCCAAATGAAGAGCCAAGTGAAAACTAAAACAAAAACTGCTTCTATAATGCAACATTTGAGTAACTAATGCTGGGATGAAAAAGAAATATATTAAAGAAAAAATTCACATGCTGAGTTATTTCACAATATAAATGATAAAGTATTGCAAGCATTGAGAACTTTCATTCCAAAAAAAATATCAAATTAAAAGTGCAGTGTGCCATATCAATATACAATAGCACTAACAATAAGTAAATATTTTGATGACATTTTTGGTTACCAAGTTTTGGTCTCTTCCTCTGTGCATGGAGATATATGTTTATATATCTATGCTCATATTGTAACCATTATTAAAATGATAAAAACATATTTTATATATTAACATTTTTGCTGAAAAGAATTTCAACCTAACAACTTACTACATGAAAGTTGCAAAATTATGAAGTGGATGTATATATTTATCATTTTTATAAATACGCATACATTTTGACTGAGTAGTTTACTTCTAAATTACTCTTCAGATTCAGGTTTAATATTTACGTAAAGACATAATAAAACTCTAAATAGTATGTATAATATAGAACAGTTAAAGTCTCAATGCAGATGAAGAATATTCTGTTGGAAGCTGCAGTAAAAAGGCCACATTAATCAAACAACCAAAAAGAAGTTGGCTTAACTATGTCCATACGCCTTAGAGATTTATGGAAGTTCAAATCAAAAAGTGATCCACTATACTATTTATTGGAGGAAATATCCAAACAACAAAGTAACCAGGCTCTCACTAATTACTCTTCCACTGCATACAACAGGATTCAGGAGCAATATGTCATGGTTTATGTGAGCCCAGGCACAACTCACACAGCGGCACACCTTGGTGTGGTTTATGTAATGTTTGTTTTGTGAGCAAGAAAGCAAGAGTTATGGGGTCATGGAGTTTTTAATCAATATGTCATAAGAAGGCCTGGGATGCCAGCAAAAAGTGCACTGTGATGTTTGTATCCCTTTGTAGAGGCCATAATTGGGCAATGCCTAGTATAGGTGTAGGAGTGGAGCAGCAGATGAGGCCCTAGAGAGGCGGAGAAAGATATGATCTCTAGCATCTGCTGGGAAAATCATAGGTGGTATGCAAAACCACCCCAAAAGAGCAACCAGTTAGCGTGGGACCAGCAAAGCCATAAAGGAATGTTTGGCCAAACAGGCCACATGTTTGCCAAAAATACTGCCCTTAGACATGCAGGTGTTAGTTTTTGTCTTGCTGGGTTTGACTATTGCTTTGAGCTAATTACTTCTTCCTGCTGACCTATTCCCACCTTTAGTGTTGGGAATGCTGTACACTCTGCCTATCCCACTGGTCTCTTCATAGTTTGAAAGTATGTAACATACTTGATTTATGCAAGCTCAGAGCTGTAAGTTTGCTTTGAGTCTCAAATAAGACTCAACTTTTGAGTTAATGCATTACAGAGCATAGCTTTCGTAACTTACAAGGATGGAGCGATTATATTTTGTGTACAAGAAGGGTATGAATTTCAGGGGCATGGGGCACAAACACAATGATTTGGATCTGGTTTGTTCTCTGTATCTCAAGCAGGATTTCAGTACCTGAAGTCTATTTTAATGGTTTTAAAGGCCTGAGCCTTAATCTGACTATGGTGTTCACAGTTGGGGCCTTTGGTAAACGATTAGATTCATTTCACTTATATCATCAGAGTGTTTCCATTACTGAGCACTATAGGATTATAAGGAAGAGACAGCCTGTGCAAGAACAGAATGATACACATGCATACAACCATTATGTGCCGAAGCCTACGGTCACACTTGCAAGAAACTGAGCCATACTCTTTCCTTCATGCCTGTCAAAACTATGAGCTAAATGGATATTTTTTCTTTATAAATTAGGCTGCCTTAAGTAGTAATGAAAAACAAAAAATAGGGATATAAAAGGAAATATGGTGGGGCTGTAGTAAGGTATGCCCTAAAAACTACGGTCCATAACAAATGGCAGAAAATCCTGCATTGAGAAATAAGTTACAGCGTTTCAAACAAATGCATGATAAAAAATTGAATTGCCTCAGTTTCCACAGACATAATTAAAGCAGAGCCATGGATGAGGCTGGGAGACCCACACAGGGGTCACAAACCCATCAGCGCTTTTTCAGCAGAAATATTCACATGTGCATGCATCTGTTAGCCCAAATACTCACGTGTACACAGAGAGTCCACTGTCAACAGTAGTTAAGGACATGGGCATAGGCTAATATTAAAGAACTGACAGATGAAGTAATGTCCTCAGGAGAAAAGCGAGATGGAGCAGCAAGGCAGAAGTAATTTGAAATTCGCAATATAACGAAGTTTGAAAAGGCTTTGGTAAATACTTTTATTGTACCAGAAGTCAAACTTATGACCTCACACTTGCCAGACAAGTTTGATAAATACTTAACGTTATCACCACATGAACATTAGAAATAAAAACCAACTATTTTAACACATAGTATTTAATAACCTATAAAGCTCTTTAATATTCTTTACTTCTTGCTCTTAGTATTGATTTTATAGTTTTTGTAAGAAATTTTACTTTATGTAGTAATTGGTTCAAATAAATCTGTCCTAACATAAAAATTCAAATAGACAAGGCAGTCTAATTGCCTAGCGTCAGTGTGAGGATATGAGGAAGTCTCACCTATTCGAAGTGATTACCTCATGAGGATAAATTCTTTATCAATGGAGTTAGTACCCATATAAAAAATAAAGACCCTAACAAACATTTTTCTCCCTTTATGCCCTATGAGAACACAGAGCTGTTTGAACTGGGAAGCAGACCCTCAACAGATATTGAATCTACTAAGATACTAATGTAAGATTTCCTTACCTCTAAAATTGGGAGAAATAAAGTTCCATTGTTTGTAAGCCACAGATTTATTTTATTTTGCTGTAGAAGCTTTTGCTGATTAACACAACAATAAAACTAACAAGGGAGTCCTCCAGGTTTGGGATTTTGGAAGGATGCTGAGGGGTTGAGTTTTAGTAGCTTCCCAATCATCAGCTGTTCTTAGGAAATGCACTGAGAAGATAATGCCTTTGAACAGCAGCAAAACCTGGGAGGTTGTTAGTATTTGAGACACAGTGTCTTCTGTCTTGTTTGAAATAATGAAGGCTTCTCATTATATCCAAGTCTTTTGAGTTTCCAGTAGTGATTGTTAGGGCAGTAACAAGGCCAAACCAACAGTAAGAAAGCCAGGTTAGGAGTAAAATGCATCATAATCACCCACAAAGATAATGTGGAGCTAAGAGTTATTAAGAGAGAAGCAAAGCTACAGGCACAGAAACACATGAGTCAAGAAAACTCCTAAAATGAAAAGTTATGGAGGGGCAGGGGTATAGCTGGGCGGCTCAGGCACTTGCCTGGTAAGGGGAGGTGGTCAGTTTAATCCCCAGTATTAACAAAACAAAACAAAACAAAACAAAACAAAACAAAACATTTTGGAAAGTTGTATATGTTAACTAAACAGTCTCTGTAGCACCCCACATCTGAAGCAACATTGATCTTGGTGATCAGGCCAAGGATAGTATATAACTTTATACTCATTTATTTGTTACCTCCCTGTATCCCAGTCTATCATTGCTCTTCTCATTAGACTCACAAAGTCCAAAATGTGATCCCCAAGAAACAAAGGAGAACTTTACCCTTTTATGAAATTATGTCTCCCTACATTGCATTCTTTGAAGATTCCTATCATTTGACAGAAATTCTTTAAAGATTGAATTTCAGCACATAAACTAAAATAATTCCTAGCTCAGCTGGGCATGTTTATGCATGATTATAATCCGAGTACTCTGACAGTTGAGGCAGAAGATACACAAGCCTACCCTGGGCAACTTATGACCTTGACTCCAATTTTACAAAAAGGGCTGAGGATGTAGCTCCAAGCAAAAGGGGTACAGCTCAATGTGAGGACTGGGGTTCAATCCCCAGTACTATAAAAAGAAAAATCCTACCTGAGGATATTAGGGTAATTTCTCTTATCACATTTAAATAATGCTTATGATTTGATAAGGAAAGTCTTTGATTTTCACATGGAAAAATCTCTGCTCGAGAATAAATACATAAATTTAAATGATTGCTTTATTGCTAACACCCACATTTTAAAAGTCCTTTACAGTAAAATTGTTTCTAGCTTAGTGACTTAAGAATGCCTTTTGCAGAATGATCGCATACCCACACCTTTCTCTTTTGCCTGCCCTTTATCTTTTTTGAAGGCCCCATATGAAAACCCCTTTACTACTCTGGGGTCACTACTTATTATGGTAAATACAGACAAAAAGGTCTTGTCATCCTATAAAACCTTTCAGTTTCTGAAAGCTAAAATTTAATTCCCTGTGCGAATTCAAATATAACTCAAGAATAGAGCAGCTTCTCTGTGTAGTTGATAGGATTATGACAAAAGGGTAGAAGAATTGATTTTCAACTGAAGTGAGAAATTAAGTTAACCTTAACCCTCACTTAGATATACATGCTTGTGTACCAGAAAAGACCATGTCGTTTCTTTCTAGTTAACGGAGAATTCAACCTGCTCATGTCTTTGCTAAGATGGTAAAAATATGGGAGAAATAGCGTGTGATTGAGACAAATTTAATTCTGCGATATAGTGGATACAAAAGTTAATTTGGCATTTTAACTGATTCAGACTACCACTGTGATTAATTCCATCCACATGATATAAATGAAGTGGATTCAGTGGAATTTTTTTAAAAAGAGAAAATATACCTATAATGCCAACATTTATGAATCATTTATTAATTATATTTATAAATAGTACTCAAATTACACTGTTTCCATTGTGGATATTTATATTTTCATTACCATGGTTGTTCCAAGAGACCAGTTGTTTCGAGAGACTGTCCAGCTGCACAAAAACTGCATGGACAATATTGAGGCATTGCTGGTGTCTCAAAGAACAGCAGCACCCTCCCAGGATACAACGTCTTCTTTCTGCCCCCTTTCCCTGTGTAGCCAGGGCTTGAGAACAGTGGTTGAAAAATGTAGCCCATGCTTCTTCAATAATGAGGAAGAAACAACCAAGGAAGTGCTTCTTATTCTGCAAGGGGATTATTATTCTCGCAAGGATATTGCCAAATAACAAGACCTCCTGTGGATCTATGTTGATTAGCGTTTGTGGTGTTTGAGAAGAGATAATCGTACTGGCCCGAAGAATGAAGCTCAGAAAGAAATACACACATGAATACAACAGATGTTGCACTGCAGCTGAGTGGGGAAAAGGGAACTATTCACAAATCAAGTCAGGACAAGTGGTTAGCCATGTGTTAAAGACTATACTAACTCTCATCTTATGCAAATAATATCAATTAAAGGAGGATTAAAGTCTTAATTATGAAAATCAAATTCTTGGATGAAATATTAAAGGAAATATTTAACTGTTGAGATTTCTTAACAAATCACAAAGAGAATGCTAACTATAAAAAAAGATCAATTGGACTATGTTAAAATTAAGTTTATGCTCACAATGAGAAACTACAAGGAAAATTTTTAAATAACTATAAGTTGAGAGAAAATATTACCCACATGAAGTATTTTATGAGAATTCTTTACCTTTCAGGATATTCTTTTTTTACACAATCTATTAGACTAAAACTCAATGCCATATTATTTTAAACTTTGGACATCTGTGTCCAGCAACTAGAATTTGTGTCTGCCTCTTGAAATAGAGTAAAGTATACAGAAAACTATATGAACTATATGACTCAAAGTTTAATAAGTAAAATTTGGTTTTCAAATATGTGTTTATAACTTCGTAAGTCTTTGGATAAGCAGAATGCTGGTCCTATTCTCACGCAGTTGCTGAAGGGAGAAATCACCCTGTACCTACTGCACCTGGTTCTTGTTTAGCAGTCTGGGAAATTTTCTCTGTATGAATTGGCTTTGGAATGTGGAGAGGGCTCAGCTGCCCATATAGCTGAACAAATCAACCTATATTGACCTCATTTTAGGCTAATAATGTTTTGAAGCTGACATGTCTGTTTACACAGTGTGATATTCATTAAATGACCTTCCTAGATAAGGTTGGGTCAATATTGTGTCTAACAATAAAATTGTAAGCCCTACAGCATCTGATTTGTAAAGTTTATAACTTCTAAGTATGGTCATTGCTCAGAAACCCCATTTGATGTAGGTAGAATTATGTCCAAGGTATGAAAATTAGTATCATTCTACCATTATACAATTAGTATATTTTACACTTACTAGTAATTAGTAATAAACAATCTCATAGAATATTTCTACATTCCAATTTTTAGCTTCCTGTTATATAACATGAAGCTAAGCATATAAAAGAAAATTGATCAATATATATTAAACTATTAATTGTTTAATACCCTAAACAAAATTATGAGTAGATATCAGTGCATATTGATAATTAATTCAATTGATTTACAATGTTTTCTCTCTTTGAAAAGTTGGTAAGTTACTCCAAAGGATCAGAAGAGTTCAAAAACTGCATAATAACAAAATCCTTGGCATAAAGGAGAGAAAACCTACAATGGACAAATAACTGTTGTTAGATAAAAGAGAAATGTAATATAAATAATTATTACACTGACACTAATGTTTAGCACTGTAAACTTATCCAAGTATATTGATATATATTATTTGATTAGCAGAGGGTTTTAACTTCATAAAAATGCCTCACTTTCTTCCTTTGAATGCTGGACATGTTATGTCCAATGCACTACTTCAATGTAGTTCTTGTTTTATTTCTTTTCTCTTGTACTATCTTACTCAAGTTCATATCCATTATAACGTCATTCAAATCTGTGCTTTCAAGCTTGTATATAAGAAATCAAATCCTGGTGAAAGTAAATTCCAAAATGTTACAAAATACATTCATTTTCCATCCTCCATGAGATACACCTTATAAATACTTATACCTTTCCCTCAGATAGAAAAGCCCATGCAATCTCTTTATACAACAAAGCATTCACAAAAGGGACATGTGGAAATTTAACAATTTATGTCTTAACTTTATTTAAATATGTTAGTTGAAAATAAATGATATTCCAAGTATAATCAAGACTGTGACAAAACAGTAACTCTATTTCTGTAATCAATAATTACATTTGAGAGACTATTTAACATTATTTATTATTGAAATAACTTTTAAAATTTAATTATCATGATAGGTGAGTAAAGCCAAGGGAAGTTAATAGATTTAAAATCTTTATTAAAGAATAATTTACTTAAGTCTGTAGATTCTATTTGCTTTCATTTGTCACTGCATAAGACAAAGACCTCATTAAAAATCAAAGAAAAAAATAATGATTCTTTGATGAGATATTCATCAACAAGAGCCACCACCAAAATGTGCTAATTTATGCACAATTGAGAGCAAAGAGGTACTAAAACACAAATACTGTTAATATTGCAAGAGACCAACAAAAATCTTATCTAGTAATTTGGGAGGCATCGGAATTTACAGAGGCCAATTCTAGCTATAAACAAAGTACTTACAGACAAGTGTTTACAGACATTTACTTACACTAGCGCTCGAGGGTATGGACATTAACCATAATTCAGTTGAAGAAACAAAGTCACAGAAAGATTAAAAACCTTGCTTGAAACACACAGCTACTGAGTAACAAAACTGGAGCTCAAACCCAGATGATTTGTCTTCATAGTCTGTGTTAAATTTTTTAACCACACTTTTGTGGTTTGATACTTAACCTAGGTAATATCCTGCACATAAAATTTCTACCATTGTCATATTGACACAGGCATGCAAATGATTAGGTTTGTAAAGTCAAATAATTTAAATGTTCCTGTAAATTAAATTTATCTAAAAGCAACATCTTCTAGCACATTTTATATTTTATGTGTCCACTCATGAGAAAAAGATGTTAATTCTTTTAAGTAAAATTAACTACTCATAGGTAACTGTAAATCATGTCATTCTATTGTTTGTACTTGTTCACATTATGAATATGACAGGATTAACTGTCTTGTTTATCAATCTACATAATTGGACACAATTAGTACAAAATATTTATGGTCTTTAATGTTAATCAGATTTTCTTATCTACCTTATAATCTTGAAAAGTTTTGATAATCTTTCAATCCAGAGCCATCCAACAGTGTCACTGCTTCACTGTAAAAATTAAAAATTGTAAAAAATTGCTATTTAATTTTATACATGAATAGTAAGAGATACACAGTATTTAGCAAATGAAGAAAATTTATTAAAACACAAGTACTCTACTGTAGATAAGACAGATTCACAGGAAGATAGATAAAAAATAAATTGCCAACAGGGGATTTAGCTAGTGGCTAAAGTGCTTGCCTGGTAAATGCGAGGTCATAAGTTCAATCCCTGATACCAAAAAAACAAAACAAAAAGTAAAAGTAAATTGCCAATATGTCTGTGGTCATTTTCTAAGATGTTGATATAAACCTAGATAATCTGTCTTAAATACCATAAAAGTTAATTAAAGAAATCCTGTAAATTTAATAACGATTTCATCCATATAGATGGTGATCAAATAAAAATTCATTTAAAAAAATCAAATTCAACCCCAAAATCATTGGTATGAAAAAGCAGTGTTTCAACAAAATTTTCTTACGATTAAAAAAAAAAAAAACTGAAAAAGAATTACAACTTAGCTTCCAGTTACCTTTGGGTTACACTATTTGCAAAGGTATAAAATAGTTATCCTAAGTTTTCACATACTGTGGCACACTCAGGATTAATATACATGGTATTCAGAATTCTGTTAGGAGTGTTTAAAGGCTCATTCCATCATCCATGGCTCCATGTTGTCTTCTTATTTGACTTTTAACAGCTGAATGCTTATTTTTATCTCTCTTATATCTATGTATTTCAGTATAAGCGGTTGAACGTGGGGTCTCAAGTGCACACTTAGGGCTACCAAAGTTTATAAGTAGAGCTGGCAATGGGAAGAGGCAGTATGTTGGGAGGTTAGTGTAGAGAAGGGTAACTGTTGGGTCAATTTGAGACATTTAGAAGTTTTAAACTAAAAGACTCAGCAGGGAGTCAAGATCCTTACTTTGTAAATATTCTCATCCTGTGCAAGAGCAGGGCATACAGCTTTTGGGAGTGCTACACCGGCCCTGAAGCGGGTGGCCTATGTACAACATAAGGGAGAAAAAGAGGCTTGCTCTGCTTTGCTTTTTGCTCTGGCTGCTGTCATGAAGTGTTGCCCCAGTGTCACACCATCCTGCCTTGGAGCCAGCTGATTAAGGACTGATACCTCCAAAAACTGTAAGCTAAATAAACCTTTTCTTCCCTAATTTTGGGCGTCACCTATTTTGTCTCAGCAAGGACAAAAAAAAAAAATAACCAAGACAGTTACAGAGTTTCTGCTTCTAAAAACAGAACCTAAAACATACATGGAGTAGTAAAATGTCGAGTAGATCACAAACTATTAAAGGAATGAAAAGGAAGAATATAATGCTAAGAGATGCTCCAGCTCTGTCCCTGCCACAGCAAAGTGACCAATTTTGAGCAACCAGTGATGGAACATAACTGGAAACCAGGCTATAAATGCCCATGTTCCAACAGCCTTGTGGGTCAGTGGAAGTACTTTTGTTTTCTTTCAGTGAAATGAAAACAATTAGAAGGCTTCAGCTCTGGAATGGTTTCTCTGTCTTATGTGTTATCAGAAATATAGACTTGAATATTGAAAATAAACTGAAGGGCAAAGGGTAAAAATAAGGAAACCAGTTATGAGGCAGATTAACACTAGGACAGAGATGATAAAATTTTAAATTTTAGACCCCAGAGACAGCAGTTAGTAGTATGGTTTTAGAATTTTCTTCAAATAGAAGTAATTGTTTAGAGAATAAATTCTCTATCATGTCCTCATCTTTCATACAAATATTTTTGACACAATATTAGAAATAATAGATCAATAATTTTTGTAATTAGATAAAATGGGATTGAAAATGTTTTCCAAAGAAATTATTTTTATTTACTCCCTCATGAAAATATATATTACAATGAAAACTAAAACTAAAACAAAAACTACTTACTATTTAATTTGTCCATCCTTGTCCGATTTGCTACTTTTGAATTACTCACCAGTATTTATAAATTCTTGACCTATAATTAATTATATTCTCTCCTTTAAGCCAATTTACAATATGTTTGCTAAGAGAATTTGCCATATGTCTTTAAATACATTATCAAATGGAATAATGAGACAAATTGGAAAAACAATTGCTTTCAAAACACGAAACACAGTCTCTGCCTTTACACTTCAGCAAGTTCCACTAACTGGTGGGCAATCCGTTCATTAAGGTCATTGTCTTGATTTATATTGACTCTGAGAGATGGTGCAGGAATTCTCATGGCCGGTTAACGCAGCTGAAATTAACAGATTGACTCTGCCATGCCCTATTCATTTTCCATGAAGAGATTCAGTTAAAAGGTGCATAGCTTGTGATTCTTCATTTTGCAGGGATGAAAACTAGATCATCATCTAAATTTGATGCAATTTGTCCTCACTTTAACTCCCTGGGAATAATTAGTTCATTTTCTTCTTCAGAATAACTGTAAGTCTAAAACCACTTGAACTATTTCAGTAAAAATAATCCAAAAATACCCATGGCAAGCATATACATACTGTAAGCAAGGAGTGGGGAAAAGATTTCTCATATGTAGTCGTAGTGTTAAGAGGCTGTCAGCACCAAATTCTCTGGAATAATTTCCATTCTCCATAATTTCATATCATTGAATCTAAAAAAAAATTATTCGTACAGCAACACAAATATTAAAAATTTCCACTCAAATTAAGAGTTGAAACATTTTAACTGGTTCTTGATACATATTAATTTTATTAGAAATCTATGGTTAAAAGCCACTGGCTATGAGGCAAGACCACAGTTCAAGAAAGACGATAAGCTTCTTCCCAGTGTGAAGCCGTGAAAACTCTTTGTTGATAAACCTTCTTCTGGCACAGATACAACTATATTCTTTTTCTTCTTTTCAAATAATGTCTGACTATGTGATTTCCTTCAGCCAAAAATATAAACCTACACGAATCTTTTGTCAGTAGCTTTAGACTACCAGTCTCCCAACCTCCCTTCTCCTATGAGAGAAGCATAGACATATGGAGGCACACAGAGGATTCTCCAGCACCTGGTATGACCCTGAGTGGCCAAAATAAACAAAATCTTATTTTAATCTATGTTGCACAGTCTAGCCTAAGCAATAAGATAGTCTGTATTGGGTTAATCCACTGAGATTTTAGTATGATTAACAGAGTAGCTCTATAGACACAGAAGACATTTGTGTCAAATAATAAAGGCAGCAGATGATAACAGTTATATTGAGAAATGAAAATGAGCTAAATTACCAAAAACAGAAGAGTGAAATTAAAAGGAGTTTCAGAAAGGCATGGCTTATATCTAATAGAAGTGTATACTAGTCTATGATGGGATAACAAAGATTTGGAACTTGATTAAAGATTTCATTAGAAATGCTATGGCTAAAAACATTCTTTGTAAAACATGGCATGTAGTAGGGTTAACTCTTCAGAAATAAATAACAAATTGTGTTCCAAGTATATCAGAAGTTTACAGAAAACACTAATGGTATCAGTGAAACTACTAGTTTCAGCTAGTAACTGAACATTTTTACAATGCTTCCTAAATAACACATCTTCTTTGAAGCACTAGGCATGTTTTAAACATTTAATCCTCACAAATGTTATCCTGTAGTAGTGTTATCCTAATTTAAGATATGAAATGAAGGCAATTTAGGTATTCTTTTTCTACAGTCTGTATCTTTAAAAACTGTAATTCTGCTCTAAAATCTGTACTACTACTTGATAATGATTTATAAGTTAAATTCTTTCATTATCTCAAATAAACTAACTTGGTTTTGTGTGAATTTCAGAATTTTACCAACAAGTGAAGGTAGATATAGGAGAGTAACAAATAGAACACTATTAATCATGTGTTTAGTCCCTGTCTAAATTTTCCTTTGTTGTCAAAAACAAAAGAGGTTAAAAGAGGAGGACTACACATCAAGAATTTTGTGTAAGTCAGTGCAGGAAGGGACCTGGTGGTCTCAAAGCAGAGACAATGACAAGTCTCAGGTTTCCACACCCTAAAGAGTGAGAACAGCTAATTTAGATAACCAAAGTCTATAATTAGCTAATTAAAAGCAAGGCTGTGAATCCTGACAGGTTAAAGACAAGCTGTGATGTTCTGTTATGCAGCTGAGAAACAGCCACAATTTTATAAGGGCATATGACCCACATAAACTCTGGTTCTAAGTCCGCATTTTACCTGTTAAATGACTTTCCCTTGGCTGGCTGTGTGAATTTTAACAAGTTACTTAACCTCCTAAGCCACCCAAACCTGATCTTCAGACTCCAGACAATAATGCCACCTGAGGATCAATGTAGAATTAAGTGAGATAATGGTGGCAAAGCACTTGGAACATGTCCAGGCTGTTACCAGCCATGAGTGGATTTATAAGGACGGTGTCTAAAAGGTGCTTGAGAATACAACAGTTTTAAATACTCACTCTAAAGTGTACCACCACGTTATATATTTAGGTTGAGCCATGCAAGTGATTTGTCCTCTTGCTTCCACTTTTTACACAATTTTAATGTCATTTTCTAATAACTTATTAAGCAAATTTTAAATAAGTTATATCTAATCTCCCTTTGTAACCTTCTTACCCAAAGAATGCCATTATTTGCTAATAAGCAATTTAATTTATGTTATTTTGTATTAAATTGCTAACTATACATTTGTAATTTTTATATCTTGAACAAAATCAGTGAATCTGATTTACTCTGGATAACAATTGCACTAAAATGCTACATATATAGTATATGTAAATATATAATCATATGAATAATTATAAATATGTATATACATAATTGTTGTTCATATATAAAGATGTGCATAATATAGCCAAACCTGGTAGAGAGTATTTTTGGAACATCTCTGTGGCTTTCTGAAGATTTCACTCATATTTTTACTAAGCTTGACAGCATTCTGGTTCTTAAAACTTAGCTGTAACCTTGGTTTATGGCATATCATTATTAGGTAATTATGTATTTGGGACCATCTGCTAACAGCCCTCCTTGTCCAATGGGCTTAAACTCCAGCATAGAGCCGGACCTGACATCTACACAGGCTAATGTCAGAGTTCTCTTCTTTCCAGCTCTCTCCGCCTTACATTGTACATCCTACAATCCTCCCGTTACTATACTGTGCTTCTCTATTCTTATAAGGTAATTTATTCATGAAAAAAGGCCTTGTGTAAAGTAAAGGTAATTATGTCTCATTTCAGAGAAACACTGAGCCTCTAAATTGGTTATAATCTGTTACAATTTCCAAATCCCATAAAAATGGATGCAACTCCTCAATAGTAACATTAGGCATTCTAGTTCCGCTTATATCTCCATTGTCACTGACTAATGAATGTGGCTTGTTTCATTCCTAAACTTCTTGTGACTTTTCTTCAAGGTGAATCATAACTCTTGTAAATAAAATCTGTGTGATAAATACATAAAAAATTGAATTTATAAACAAACTTCATAGTGTTGAATGCAAAATAAATGACTACATTAACTGAGGGTAAACTGGTTAAATACAGCCACTTTGTAGTGAGGAATTTAGTATGTAGCATACATAGGTATTAGTATATATCATACAGGAACAACTCAGAAGCCACAATTTTGAATTTAAGTGAAATTCCTTAAAACAGGATTATTTTGTTTCAAATAATACTTTGGAAGCTGATATAATTAAGGTAAATGGTATTCCAAGGGTCCTGTACTCTTGGCTAACATGATAAAATAGATATGTGCGGGTGTAGGTGAGGCCATGTGATGTAGCATTGACATAAGTATAGTAACTTGGACTATCGCTCATTCTCGAGGAAGTTCTTAAATTATTGGAACACTTTCAAAGGGGCAAATTTCTACAAGACCAACTTAGCAGCAGCACTGACTGACTCTCTGTCCCTTCCTTGTTCCTCTTAGCAGACCCCACTGAAAATCATCCAACTTGGATACCTTATGTTGTAAGGAGCTTACTACGGAAAACTGAAATTTGCCTTTATCCTTCCACTGTTTCTAGTCTTTCCCAACTTTACCATTAGTTTTCTAAATGAAGTTTCAAATAAACAAAATCTAAATCCAGTGGCTAAGGCACTTGTTTTTGTGTAAAATGAAGGAACAAAAGCCCAGGAAATTTGTGCTACCCACGTCACACTGGCATAGCAAATCCTAGAGCCCAAGAACTGCATCCTGGTGTGATGTCTCCTCCAAAACATGGACTTAATGGGAAGACTATAAAACCCTGCCGTGCAAAAGGGCTCTTCATGTTTGACAAATATATTTTCAAAAACCACATTTGCCAATTATTACCAAAACCCCAAAAATGTCTTCATGACTGGAATTATAAATATTAGAATGCATAGAGAAAAAGCTGAGTTCCTCTCACACAACCAAGATAAAAGCATAATTCTGTCCAAATTCACACACACACATATCACACACTCACACATACACACACACACTATACAGAACTTAATTATGGCTAGATTACCAGGATAGAAATACAAGCTAAATTTTGGGGATATAGTCCTCTTGCAGCTTTTCATTAGCATTCTCAGTCTTTTTTGTGTATTTTACTGCACCTTTATGACTGTCAGTTCCTCATAATAAATCAATATGCTTTTAACTAAATATGAAGTGTGATTATGATGGCAATTGGATCAATGCAAAGTACTGCAGAAAGTGCCAAACATCCCTCTCTGCCTACTTCTGAAAATATATTACCGAAATGTACTACTAACCCTACTTAAAGTCATTTTCACAATAAAATTATTAAATTAGGGTAACACATTTCAAATGAGATTTGTTGATTGCTATAAATCTGCAGGGGAATTACTCTTTACTTCATAAGAACAGGAATTTAAAATCAGCATCCCTCAAAGTGGTACTTAACTTTAAATACAAATAGGCACTTTGAAATCAGAGATCTGAACTCAAAACCTACAGTTCCTTAAGGACATTTGTTTCCTCTTTATTTGGAAGGATGTTTCTTTAGCCATATAGGACTACTGTACTATGTACAGCTGATTAATTGCTAGCCACGTTCAATCCTTTTAGGAGGCAGCATTTAATTAGGAATAGTGTCAAAAACCTCAAGTCTCCTCATTTGCAAATAAATCCATTTATTTATTTCCTCCCCTCTAAAATGATAGTAGCTGTCAATTTCTTGTTACAATGATGAAGAGCAAGTGCATTTCATTATGAAAGGCTTTTGAAATTTTGCTCCGTTATACATTGTAAGATAGTAACACGTTATTATGACTATATTATCTTTACATTATATAATAACATGATGACAAAAGAAAAAGTAAAACTAAGTTAACTCATGAGTTCAAGACCAGCCTGGGCTACATGATTAGCTCAGGCCTGTCTGTACTACCTAGTGAAATGCTGTCTCAAACAAAACAAAACAAACAAACAAACAAAAAAAACCATATGCATATATATATGTATACTGTTTACTTATGTTGTACCTCTGTTTCTATTTACTATTCTATTTATTTATATGTCTATGAAATAAAAAAACTATTCTTCCAGGAGACATTTCTTATCTTAGCAAAATTTTATAACTATATTCTGCATCATATTATAAGTACTTCATTCTGTAGAATTTTAAAAATATGGCAGCATTAGGAATAATATGTATGCAACTTGAGGAAAATGTTTTATTTATTTCAAACTATATGTTGTTATAGAGACCTGAAACATGGAATTTCATTAACATTAGATGAAATCAAACATTTTATGTTTAAAATATTTTTAAAATGTTATAAAAATATATATAAAAAGTTTATTTCTTATTAGATTTACTTTAACATTCTGTGATACTATTTAGTCTTTTGGGAGCAGTTTATTCACTGTATTTAGCAATAATTGAAGAAGATTAAACATAGTATCATCAGATGGTAAATATCTCATATTTTACCTTTGATTATTTTTTTAAATCAACAACAGAAATTAGTGGATTTGTTAGCGTGAAACGTTTAATTACTCTCACGTAAATCATGAACAATCATGGTGCTAAACTTGAACAGCTCATGGAATAGACACTAATCTGTTGATGTGAAAGACGGATTTGGGACCAAACATCTTTATACAGTGGCTCCCTAGTGGATGAACTCCATTCTCTCCACAATTTTGATCTCAAACAGAACTGGATGAGAACCAAATCAAATTTTCCCATAAGGTCAACATTGACCCTAACCACTGAATTTGATTTTGTTCTCATCCAGCTCAGTTTGCGACTGTTTTCCCACGAAAGTTGCGTGGAAAAAGATATCCCGAGTTCAATTTATTATTCTTGTGGCTACAAAGGAGTATTTTGTATTTACTGATAAAAGTTGTATCAATCACACCTTCTTAACTGAAAGAATCTTTTATCTTTATAATTACTGTGATGAGTCTAATTTCCAAATGTTGATATACATTACTTTCTAATATCCATTATTGTTAAATTTTCACAAATTTAAATGATCAAAACTAAAGTGAGCAATGGATCAATTCATACCTCATTATGTCACAAATGGACTGAAGATAAAATGTTGCAAATAAGCTGACTTTACTCTATAAAACACTCTCAGGTGGGAAGCGGTAATTTAATAAACAGATCTGTGAGCCAAGTCCAGGCCACTGTCACCTGTCATGTGCCACTTAATTAAAGCCTAATTTATAAAAGTAACCTTGAAACTCCTCAGTTCTTCTGAGAAACTGGCTCCCAATAAGCTACTCCATTGTAGATTACAATTTACTTTATGAAGTTTGCTGAAAGTTTTCTAAGGCAATCATAGAACACTTTAGTCTGACAGTCAAGTGTTGAGCTAAGCCATACTACAAGAAAAAAATTTAGTTATTTATCAAGTTACTAGCAATTGAAGATCAATCTTTTCAAATAAAAAGTGAAATAAAAGCATGAGCATGATTTATAATCATATTATCAAACTACCTTAGTAAAATATGGATTTTCAAAAATTGAATCCTATCCAATCTCCTTTGAAACAATCATTCAAACTATATTTCTAAGACAAAGTAAAATCATTGTCAAGTATTGTTTTCTTTTACCAATAACATAATTTATGCAATATGATCTTCAAACTCTGCTCTAAAATACTGTCTTTCTGTTTGTGCTGTAGTTCCAATTTGTCTGGGTATTTTGTGCACCTACTATATTGCACTGAGTCCTTTACACAGCCACATTCTTAACACTGACATTATTTAACAGAATTCAACAGTACAGAAATGTCTGTAGGTATTTCCTTCAATCATAACATACATCTGAGGAGAAATCTCTTATTTAGTAAATAATAATCCAAAAGGAGATTCCTTTGAATAAATCTGTTAAATCATCATTTTCAAAATGCTCATTATGGAAATGATGAAGACAGACACACTAAGTTATTTATATTCTCTCAGATCCTGAGAATGTCCATGATAGTGCATGTAATATGATTAACAAGCAAGCCTGGTATTCAATCATTTCTTTTCCACAGGATGGGTATGAAAGTATTTTCCTCTTGTTACTCATAGGGCTATTATGTTTATCCCTAAAAAAGACATTTGGAATCTAGAAATTACTTTATAAATGGATGATATTTATAATCTTTAAAATGGTGTGACAGAGGTCTGAAAATGATGAAGGGAACAAATATTTTGAACAAGGAATATGTTCTTTAAGCATAATGGTTTTATACAAAGATATATCTTCTCATTATCATCTATCTTGTTGCTCTCAATTTCAAAATCTTTCAAAAGTCGACTATTTTCTACATCTCTTAAATTCTTCAGTAAATTACAGTATTTGTTAACTTTGCTGAAATTTAATAGTATACAATGTGTTTTAATAACACTAAAGTAAATTCATAAATTTTATTGAATTCATAATAGATTATTACACATTACTCTGAGTTCATAGCATTTAATGGACATCACAAAAATGATCAAGAATTTCAACTATTAATAATCTAAAGCAAATTGTAAGATAAGGGAAAAGTCTTTATGAAAATATTGGATTTCACTAATAAATAATTTTATGAATCTTTGCTATGGGCTGCACAAGTAAATAATGTAAAACAGCTTGTGATATTAGGACTAAATAATTTTGTTTTCCTACTCTATACTGTCTAATCAATTCTTTTATTCAGCAATATTTCATCTTCTTAACTGAAAACTTTGTATAAGTGATGCATAAAAAATCACTGCGTTTATCTATTTTCATCAGTGTAGATTGATTAAATTTACATGTTACTTAGAGATAGGCCTTAATTAGAAGCTGTGGATATTCTGCTAAAAAACTAGTTGAAGACTTCATTGGTTCTATGTTTGCAAATTTTCCTTCACTTAAGGAATTTATTTTTGTGACAATATTTTGGAAATGATCATAAACCTATAGTAAAACTGTGGAGAAAAGAATTCTATTACAAGATTTACTGTCTTTTATATTTAATTTTAAATTTTATTGTTATCAGTAAATTTTTGCAGGCTATGATGACTAAATTTATCATGGGAAGTTCATATATGTACATAAAACATGTTAATTTTTGTAGTCCTTTTCCATTCTCCTTCTTTCACCTTACATAATTTTTTTTGGTTAGAAAAAAATATATTTTTATATTTTGGTTAGATTATTAATAATTATATATTTTGGTTAGATATTTTTGGTTATATATATTTTGGTTAATAATTAATATATTTTGGTTAGAAGAAATATATCAGAATTTTCTTCCAGTAGTATAAACTTGGGTTGTGCCCAAGAAAGAATCCAGGAGAGGGCAATAAATGCACAGGTAGGCAAATTAAATACCCATAATGTGAAAAAAAGAAGCAATATACTACCTGTAGAATGAAGTTATCATAAAATAGATTATATCTGTCAGGTTTATGATGCATTCAGTACAAACTTGTGTATTCTTTTACTTCATTCTTCAAATTGCTGTCACTGGACAATTGCAATCAGAGAAACCACTGCTGAGCTCACAGGCTCTGTTCTCATGGATGAACAATGCGTATAAAGCAGACAGTTAATACGCACAATATTGTTCCCAAGTAGGAACAGAAGTTGCTTCAGTAAGAAGCTGAAACAATCACAGAGGAAATGGAAAGAGCATTAGACTATATACCAGTACCTTTCCATTTGTAACCTACACCGCAAGAGAGGAGGGGAGACTAGTGGTGAACATGGATTGAGAGTTTACAGTTCTACAGTATTTTAAAAGATTCTTAAATTGGGAAATAGTAACTGGGAGGAAAAAGTAAGTCAGGCTACATTAATTTACTTTTATGTTGTGAGTGTGTTTTCTTTAAAGTATGCATTGCACTGTAGTTTGAATATTCTGTTTCTTTCTAGCATAGCAGCGGAATAGCTATTTTACCTAGGAAATGATTTTTTTCATTGAATGAACATTGAATAGACAATAAAACTTACCATATTTCATGTTTGTATTGATCACCATTTGCTTACGAGGAATACATTATGTTTTGTTTTCTAAGTGGGTTGATTCAGACAAAGCCAGTAGCGAACTAAAAACATAAACCTGTCATCATATGATGGTTTACCTCAATTTGTGAACACAGTTATTAGGCTCTGTGGGAGAAGTACTTTATCTAAGTTGCAAAGAGCTAAAACCAGTTATGGTGAAACTCATAATTATTCATAAATTAATTACTAAATTGTTATGATCAAGAATCCTCTAATTTATAAATAATAGATTAAAATACATAATCATTAAAATTATTAAAAGGCCATGATAATAATTCTCAAATTATCAATACAAATGTTGAATGTACTATTTCAGTGTCCATCAAAAACCTAATTTCAATGCATTTGGAATCATACATACAATTAAATAAATATCCAGTATGCCTACGATAAATCATATTCAAAGTTTTACTATTTAGTGCAAAAGTAAAGACTAAGCTTCACTTAGAGTAGCACACTCGTAATTTCACTTACTTGTGAGGTTAAGACAAGAGGACAGAAGAAGGAAGACTGCAAATTCAAAGCCTTTCTGGGCAACTTAGAAACCATGTCTCAAAATAGAATTTAAAACATAGTTGTGGATGTAACTCAAAACTCCCCGAGTTTAACACCTAATACAGTAAAAAGAAGAGGAAAAGAACTAGAAAAAGTTATTATAGCTAAATGAAGTATTATTAATTGTTTATGATATTAATCTGACATGATGAAAGTGAATGTTGTAACAATATATTCGTGTTATTTTCTACTTCCTTTAATGCTATCCTCTGACTGATTACAGGAAAGACCTTGAATAAATGTATGCTTATAAAACTATCTGTGTAAAACACGAGTCTTATCTGAACTAACCCTTGAGTAAGTATGCTATTAACTCTTACAAACAGAGAGGAGGATAAGTGTATTACAATTAGATGCATTTCCTAGTGCCTAAATTAAAATGCTATATCAACTCTCATTTTTCTCCTTTAAACTAGATCACAGTATATTTTGATATCTGATTCCAGGTTGTCATATAATATAGTGATAATACAACTTCAAAGCACCAATGAAATATTATTATTTAAAGTATTAATGTGTTAAGATTTGTTTTAACACTTAGGCCATTTCTCCATTTAGTAATTTGAGGTGGGTGATATAAGGCAAACGTGGCTATTTATGTGTACATAAGATTTGTAACAAGTGCATTATTTCAGTGTTTTGTAAAATCACATTAAGTATGGAACCACAACATACTGTATTTGAGAAAAGCAGAAATGCACCTGATGGAGGGATCTCTTGATTGAGCTAGAGGAAAACCCTTCCACTGACATTTGTTTTTGCAAGACTTTGGTGTAATAAAATTGCATATGCCAATCAAAAATTACTCCTACAAAGAGATCTCAAGATCTGAAAGCTAGGTGCCTAAGTAAGCAATTTTTAATATGTGTTCAATATGAATCAAACTATTAATCAAATGGGATATACATATTTAGAAATTTTAAAGAAATATTTTAGTAAAGAAAGAAAATTAAAGTGGTATGCCTTTTTTAAAGGAAAAAAATAGAATAAAGAAGATAAAAAATGTAAATACTTGGCAGTCATGAGACAACAATCAGCATTAATCAGAAACATTCACACCAAATTAATGTTTATTGTATCAGTGAGATTCACGATTTGTTCTTTTATTTTGGCTATAATGAATGGGAACACCATTTCTAGGAAAAACAAAGGTGAGATGTCCTATATTCCAGATGCCCTGTTGAGTTAAAAATTGACTTAGTCTTCCTTCATCCAATTCCTTAATTCTTTTATGAGTACATCTTTATGGCACATAATGAATGCGTGCATTGTGGGGGGTTGGCATACATACATAGCTCATTCTTCTGGCTCCTTCCCTAAATCTCCTACACTTTCACGTAAGGTCCTTCTCCCCATTTGTTTGCCACCTAGGTATTATTTTGCTCTTTAAACATGTCATGACAACAAGCCAAGTCTCAGTGCCACTAGTGCAAAGCAAATCACTTGAGGGTTCATATAATTTGCTATGTTAATAAGAAAATGAGCATACATTACAACAAGGGAAAAGAAAATGAGGGTTGAAATAAGTTCTAAGGAGGAACATCATTTTTATTTCTCAAAATGTGAAATGAATAATTTGATGAATGAAAAAGTTTAGGGAAGAGATTGTACAGGAGATGGACTCTATGTAATTCCTGCCCAACCAGTAAATAAGTAAATAAATGTAGATATGATAAAATTGTCTTCTCCAAAACACTGCTTTCATTTGGCAGAATGAGATTTTTTTCTTACCATAACTTCATGATGAATTATTAGATTAACCTTACCATATTCATTTACTTGCCAAGTATATCTTAAAAGCTTTTGGGAACTACCACCAAATCTGATTCATAAGAAAACTGATATAGGAATTCAGTGGGTACATGCTTATGATCTGCATGTGATCTGTCTCACCAATGTCCTTTGCCTTTGGGCTAGTTAATAGGTTCTTCCGAATAGCCTGATTACTGAAGCACAAATTAAGCACACTGTACTTTACTCTCTCTCATTACTAAGCTTGTAAGTGATATTAAACTGCATATATACTGAAGACCTCCATTAAGTATTAAGGTACCTGGATGAGTCTAGACAATTCCACATACGCAACTCTACACTTGCTGTAAAATCCTGAGTGCTTTACCCTGCCCTCTAGAGCTTGCCTGGCTGTCTTTTTCATGAGATCACATGATTTTTGTATTTCACTATTCTCCCTTCTCTCCTTGGCCTCCTTCTGTTCCTCAGATACCTCACTTTTGGCCGGCTGAGACCTATGCTTATGTATACCTGCCTCTCCAATGCTGTTTCCCAATAGCCTTCTTTGTCCTGGCTCCGAAATTTTTTTGTATTATGTTTATGATTTTTTTTAAATGCAGAATTATTTATAACTTTTGGAGCTCCTAATAATTATCTTTTCTTCAAAATAAAGTTGTCTGAAATGTTTCACTCATATTTGAGGATCAATAAACAAAATATGAAATAAAAAACAACATTTTTACATAACTCATATTTCTGGGATAATTGAACTCTCAAAAAAGTAGCTTACTTATGTTTAATTTTACCCTCTTTAAAATAAAATTTAAAGAAAAAAAGTATCTTACTTAGTATCCAAAGATCTAAAATTTTGTTCTTAGTCTTGCTATTTAAGGGATCTATGGGAAACTTAGGCAGTTATTGTATTATTAATCATTATATTATTAATCAAGTAGGAAAATATAAGTGGTCTGTGACCAGTAATCCTAAAATGCCAACTTCATTAGATTAAGAAAGGCCTATTAGTAAAGCATGTTGCAGGAGGGTTCGTGCATTGATCATGGAGGCATGGCCTGGACTATTGTACATCGGTCATTTTTCTCTGTTGTTATTGACCTGCTCGGCACCCTGTCTGCCATGCACTAAGCAACTCTGATTCACTACTCAATTTTACCATGATATTCCTGTATTGACGTCAGCTATGGACTAAACCTCCCAGAAATGTGAGCTAAATTACAACTTTCCTTAAATTGCAAGTGTTGTATATTGTCTCCAGCAATTGGAAAGCTAATATATGCTGTTCAAAGGAACTTTTTCTTCTTGTACAATAATGCAAATGGTCTGTATATAATGACCAGTGTAATTACTGGACATATAAGGGCTAAAGACTAGAAATGAGTTTAGCGTGATTAAAAAGTAAATTTTTAGTTGCAGTAAGTTTTCATTAAATATGTGAACATTTTCTTACACATTGAAAATACAGTTATTATTTGCCTGTATTTTTGTGAAAAGTCTAACTGATCATGAATAGTTATTATAACAGCACTATTGAATAAGTTTTTTTTTCCTAAAACAAACATACTTCTTAGAAATAACTTTCCTAGAAAAATGACCTGAATCAATCCTTAAAAGTTATCTAGAGTCCAGAAATGTCCGACCTATATGAAAACTAAGTATAAATATAATGATAAAAATCAGTTTGAAGAGGAAAATAAAGCCATGGGATAGAAAAGTCAAACCTAAGGAATTTTTAAATGAAAAAAATATGATTCAGTTTTCTCCAGGGAGAATTACATATCATTTTATATTTTTTTTAGTATATGGTAAAATATTTAAACAATCTAAAGTATATGAAAATTTCTTTTTAGGACTTGTTAAAACTAAAGAAGCTGGGAATTTTCCTTCTCCTACCTGTGTCTCTATGCAAAACATAAAGAACCAATCATATATGTAACATCATTCTTCATTTAGGAAACCACACATTACAAAAACTGCATATATTCTTACAAAAGATTTTATTATAAGCATTTAGTTTTATAATTCAAGATGGCATTGTAAATCCATAACTAAAAAAGTTGACCTAGTTTCTATAATTAAATGTCCCTCAGTAAGACTAGTTTATAGAAATATATTAACATCAGAGAAAGCTTAAAAAGTAAGACATATCTTAGTATATGTTTGCTACACTATGAAAGCTGATTTTTCTTTAAGTTTCAAAAATGGATTTACCTAGCTGAATGTCAATATTGAG
The DNA here is from genome assembly GCA_004027295.1 of Dolichotis patagonum. Lineage (NCBI taxonomy): Eukaryota > Metazoa > Chordata > Mammalia > Rodentia > Caviidae > Dolichotis > Dolichotis patagonum. The sequence continues at coordinate 39,936 of PVJX010010156.1, forward strand.
ATGCTTTTTAAAAATCTGCAAATTGTTAACAATTCATATCAATTACAGCTCATTGTGTATCTACTGAAATTATCTTAAGGATTTTTAAGAAATAATATTTTCTGAATCTTACTACATAATGACATCTTAATATTCTTGACAGATACTATCCACATAGCAGGCAATCCATGCACATACATTATGTAATTTGCATAATAAAATTAGTTTTTAAACTCAATACAGATGCTTTTCCTGTATGCAAGAAAAAGGAAATTAAAAGAACAACTTACCGCAGTATGATTCTACCAACTCAAAATAACAATAAACAGGACAATAAACATATCCACAGTGAACACAAGTGCTATATTTTTTGTATTCGTTGTTTTTGTCTCAGAAATGATGTAAATCTGGCATAATATACCACAATATTTCATCATACTGTACATATTTTAAATTTAAGGAAAGATTAAGGCAATAAAAACAGTATTAACATTTTAAATTTTAAACTGTGTGTAAAATATCAGAAATAGATAATTTAATGAAAGTAAATAGCAGTGTATTATGAAAGACCAAGCTAAAACAAACAAACAAACAAAAAGGAATACTCTTTAAATAACACACAAACCCAAAACTTGGCAAAGGAACTGTTCTCTTAAATTATAAATTTTAATGTAGACTACTGTACTCTCTAACTTCTGTTTTCTGTTGGATTTATGACTTTAAAATATACATTGTTTTTATTCGATTTATTTCACTCAGGAGATGATCTCAAGATGCATCCAATTCACTAGAAATCTGCCGAGCTTTATTTTGTTTAGTGTCATTTTCCACCCCTGTGAATGGGTGGGTCACTAATTGCAGCATCAGCCTGTAGATGCCTGTATAGATCATTGCAGCATAAATAGATCCTAAATAAAGCTTCACATCAAAAAATGGGAAACCTTTTAATTAAAAATAAATAACAGCCACCATGTGTTTATCTATTACAATTCCAAGGAAAAAGCAGTGTTATGTACAAATTTTATCAAAGGCAGAGCAATCCAAATGCATATAAAGTTCATAGTATTAATATACGTCTCACAAACAAGGTACACTATTTTCTTAAGTGGTAGCTGTGGTATTATATATATTGTGCTGCAGGTACTCCCATAAACTAATCACTTTTCCCCTGAAGTATCTAGCAAATACAGAAATACAGATGAAAGATACTATAAACATAATTCTTAAAATGGTAGAAATGACATTTTTCTTCTGAATTAGTTTCTTGTTTTAAAAAGTTTTAGATTCAAATACAGCTATTTTCTAAATTTATTATTTATTAAGAGCTAAATTAAGTAGATAAAATTTTACATCCCCTGGTTTTGATCCAGAATACTTATGCATATATTTGTAAATATTTCTATCCATCTATCCATCTATCTACCGAGACTACACATATAGAGATGTTTGCAATAGTGAAAGTAGCAATATTCTGTCTATTTATTCATATGTTCCTAAAATTCATGAAATAAATCATGTTCAAAAATTGAAAAAAATTCTCATTTTCTTCCTGTTTAAGTGAAATAATATATTACCTCCACATATAATAAATGTGTTATATAGTCTTTTATACCAACTTAAATGCCAAAATGTGGAAGATAGAATATTTATATAAAAAAAAACCCATATGTGGACTCAATTGCAAATTTCAGTCTTTGAACATCCCGTAGATTGATTAAAGATTTTTTAAAATTAAACCTACTTTCCATTCCCAACATATGATATGATCAAATAATTCAATATTTTATTAAAATAAGAAGTTTAGAAAAAGATAAACATATAATCCCTTTTGTGATAATTTTATTTTGGTTGAGATAATCTTATTTGGGCATAGCTAAGTGGTAGAGCACTTTTGTTAATCATGTATGAGACCTTGAGGAGAGGGAGTGGGAGACACAGACACGGGGAAACTTTTTCTTAAAATTGTCAACAGACCTTCAGTGAAATTATCTGTTGAGTAATTTCATAAGTACAACTACTTTAAAAAATGCTGAAGTCATCACTATCAACCCAATGTAGTATTTTTCTTCACTCATTTTAAATCTGCTAAGTTTAAAGCTACAAAATTTTAGCAGTTAGTACACAACTACAAAACATCTCTGTAGGTCAAGTGATTTAAAAGTTCCCAAACATCTAAATTCAGAAATATATCTCCCTTCCTCCAAAATCCTCTCTGTTTCCTTTGTTACACCCATTAGAATGTCAACTATGTACATGGGGGGGGTGCAAGCACAGGAATGCTGTCATCTCTTTATTAGTATAAATCAGTTCATCATGTTACTTACCTTCTAACTGATACTTTGTGTTGTACTATACTTTGTCAGATTTGGTAACAGGATAAAATGACAGGCATATTCCCTCATTTACTATGCCTCCAGGGAATAGGAAGAATATTCCAGGGAATAGTAGCAAGCTTATTAACTAAGATATCCTTAAACATTCTTGAGCTAGATTAGACTTAAGACAGGCTTCTTGCTGAGTTTGGTCTGTTTATTTTTTTTTAATTGTTGTTGTCTTTTTGTTTTCATTTTTTTATTTGTTTGTTTTTAAGACAGGTAACTTCATGCTCTTTTTTGTTCCTTTGAGGTATATGTATTTGAAAAATCCTCTTGCTAGTTTTCAAAAGAAGAATGTTTTTCAGATGGACCTTGAACCATTCTTTGAAGTTGAATCATCAAGAAAGATATTGTTCCTTTCTCTGATCCTCTCTAGAAAGGTAAGTGACTAACGCAGATGGGTCCCAACTGGCAAACAGGGATGCCCTAATTGTAGGAAAATATAAGGAATAATTCAAAGGGCTCAACATTTCCACTTCCCTAACATCCTCCAGTACTTTTCTAATAGGTTCTCACAGTCCATCTTGAAAAGTTCTCACATCCTATTCCCCCACAGAATAATATAGCTAGATGATATGAGCACATTTAACCCCAGTAGAAGTAACAATAAAAATACATTTTTACAGATAAATTTTATCACCACAAGTAAATGATAAAAATATGGACTCAAAATATAATCACTGGTAATTAGTGCCAAATGCCTTTTAAAATAATGAGGGTCAGGTTAAGTTTTCCTTGATTCATACATAGAACTTGGAAAAAGAGCAATAACACAACTGAAAAATGATGACTATGAGAACAAAATGTTGGTAACCTCAACATAAGTGGTAAGTAGATTAGGCATCCACAAGTGAAATACACATGACAAGTGTAAAACAATGTTAGACAATTAACTTCTTGAGAGTTGTGCTCTATAAACAATACACAATAGACTCTTAAGTTGAATAAATGTTCTAACTAGGTATGAGAATACTGAGTCACTGTTAAACTGTATTTAAATGTCTCAGTAGAGTCTTGATTAAAACAAACTGAAGTGTGTGAGTGTTCCCAGTTAAACAGAAAGCTTGTAGATACTAAGCACAGTTAAATTTTGTATGTTTATAAAAGGCATTTTATTTGGGGAAAATAAAGGAAATGAAGGCGTAACTCTTTAGAGGCTGGAGTTTGAGGTCAAAGTAAATGAAATTGAGGAGGCATTGATGGAGTAAAGTAGCTCTTAAAAAGAAAAGGGGTAGGCTTAAATGTAAATATGAAAGATCAGCCTGATCAAGGAAAGAAGCACCTCTCCTCCTGTGAAGGAGATAAGAAAGTGAAGATAAATTGAAGATAAACAAAGATGTCAATATATTTGAAATAGAGTAGATGAGAACTAAATTACTTTATACGGAACACCATTAATTATATGCTTCAATTGGTAATGATGTGAGAATAGGAAAACTAGAGGTAAGAGACTTGAGAAGATGGTTAAGTGGTTAACATCATCAGATACAGATATTGGAGAGTTACCCAAGGGCAGATAAAATTTCTGCTGAATGACTTTGAATACTAAATAATGCAAATTACATCTAAAACATCATCTGATGCCTCTCATTCCTCTATGCAGTTTAGGTAATCTGCAGATCCTTGAGATAACCTGTCACGAGCATACTGTCTGTGCATTGACCCAAAGTCCCTGTTGGCAGTTCTGGGTCTCTCCTCCATCTCCTCACTTCGCCCTGTCCCCTGGAGGACTAGCTCCTCCTTCCTCTTGCTGTTTGTCACCACTCACCTTTCTATGATGCTCTGTCTCCCTCAAAACACAAGGGACTATGTTATAATTTCATTCTAGTTATCTTCTTCCCTAATTTTACTAGAGGCAAAAAAAAAAGTTCTCTTTAAGTTTTCCACTTTACAGCTAACAACTATGAAAAAACAGGCAGCATGTAACAACAGTTATGCCTTATACACACCACTAAATGACAGGAAGTGGCTTGTAATTACTGATGGCCAGGAAGGCATTATGGATAGGTACCAATACCCACAATTTTTTCTTCTGTCTCTATTACCCAGAGGGCAGAGCTCATCAAAAGAGTATACTTTCTGTTTTCTCATTTACTTTAAATTGAAGCTTGAAGACATAATCAAGGCAGAACTCCAGGTGCTCCCTTGTCTCAAGTGGGCTATTTGCATGTCGAAGTATCTTTGGATTCTAGGTGATGACTTTTCAAAGGGGCTTAAGCTTCCTCCTGGAAAGATCACTTTTTGAATTTTCTTCACAGTATGTTTCACTAGAATTGCCTGTTTATTACCATGAAGATTTGTCAAGTAAATGTGCCCAGCTGAGATTTCCAGAGATGCAAGCTCGATCTTTTGTGACTGCCCTAGGAAACTTTTGAGCAGAAATGCATCAGGCCTAAGTAAATGATTAAGCTGATTTAACTCCTTAAAGAATGAAAATAAAATTCAAAAATTAAGACTGTGCAAGAGAACACTATTGATAAAAGGTTGATCTGTTATCTATGAAAGAAACTCCATTCTTCTGATAGTCATGTGAGCTTTTGACTTAAAGTGAGCATTCTCAATTCCAAAATTCAATACTTACCTACTAGAGCAGAGTGAGGTTAGTTTCATCTATTAGAACAAACAGAAATTAAACTTCTTTGACCTTTTCACAAAAGCACTATTGCAAACGCACTTCTTTTTATACTTATTTTAAAATCAAAGTAAACATTTAAATATTTCAATGCTAAATATTTTATAAACTCAAATGGGCATTTGTTGGCTGCTCTATATAAATGTGTCCAAAATGTTGAAGGAATAAGTGACTAAATTAATACATAATTCTTGAAGCATTTATAATTTAATGAGGAAAAAAGAGAAAAGTCCATGTAAGTCAAAATACCAAAATGTATAAATGAAGGAGTGTAAGGAAGAGAGTTTGAAAGAAGAGAGCCAGTAAAAGGCACTCATATGTCAGTGAAGCCAAGTTGAAAAAGAAAAAAACTGAATAGAGGAGGAAGAAGAAAGAACTGTGCAAAAATAATAGACATTTTGCAACTATCATATGTCTCACTGAACCTCATCATTCAAAGATGGAAATCAACATCATCTCAAAGCGCGAAATCAACCATCATTTCAAAGCCCACAAAAATTCTGTGAAGATTATAAAAATGAAATAACCATTAACCTCACATATAGGAAGAAGAAAGACTGTGTAAGTATCTGAAACCTCAAATATTATTCTAGAATTCTTTAAAAATAAAATCAAAGATAAAAGACTCCTTGGGATTTGAAAAACACATCACTAGATAAAAATACCCTAATCCTTGTTAACTGTTAACACCTTGCAGAGGTTTGTTTGCCAAAAATATTCATTAGTGACATTATGTTTCTCATTTGTAATCAGGTGTAATGCCATTCTATAATCTGACAAACATAGTTCAGATAAATATATTTTTTCAAAACAGCACCCTGAGGCTTGTTATGATATTCTAGTCTATAAGTCCTACTTTCGTAATTGATGGCGGGTGGCATTTCCGTTTTCAAGCCATTAGTTACACAATGACAATGTTAATTGAGTTTTTAGTAAATCAGCCATAGTCAAGTTTAGACTATTTTGGCTTTCTTTCAGAAATAAATGTTTTAGGGAAACTTTCATTTATATATATATATATATATATATATATATATATATATATATATAATTTAAATCATTATACATATATGGATGGAATGAAATATACATATCCTCGGATATTTGGTGCTAAAAGCATTCGACGTGCACCATGATGAGAAGATAAATTCGAATGTGAGAACATGACAGTAGTTTCAAGAAGTTTAATACAATCAAACTTATTCAACTCTTTCACTAATGTTAACTCAGGTAATAGTATACATTCTGTATCGATAAATTAAAGTCTAAAAGACTTCTGATATCCAGGCACTTGATGTTTATCACTCCAATTTTCTTATTTTTAAAGTATGGCTGTAATGAAAAAACATTTTTATAAATCCTCAAAATGAGAATTTGGACCTTTGTTTGTTCATTTGGTAGTTTGTCAGTTGGTTGGGTCCTACTGCTAACAAAGAAAAATTCATGAAGATGTTAGTGATATGACTCACCTGAGAGCACCTCCTCTGCTCCTATCCATATCTACAGCTGCACTGCTCAGATGCTTACAAGACAGAGTAGGATTTAATTCAACATATCGCTGTCACTGTCATGAATAGCCACTTCTTTCAATATAGGTTACTAGACTTGTGTCCTTATGAAAAGAAAAATCTTTGGTTGAGAAGAATATAAGAAGCAGACACTGGCAATACTACATACATGATCATTACGACGGAAAGAAATCTACCACTAAAGTTGTACATTAATAGTCTTTTAAACTGATGTAATAAACTCATGCGATTATTAGTTTCTTAGATTTTTACAAGTGAGAGAAAGAAAGGTCCAAATGATTAATGTCATACACCTGTTACATCCTTGTTTTTTATGCTGAACTTAGATCTCTTTGATTACAGAGTCCAGTCCTGTTCTACTCTTCCTCCCTGGAGGGAAATATAACAAACTTCTAAGACAGGAAATGGGAAGCAGCTAATATACCCATATCTATACTCCCAATTCACACTTGCTTTATAAATAATAGATATGCATTAAAAACTTTAATGAACTTTCTACTTTTAATGTTTGACATAATTCAGACCTTAGCACAGAATTATTGAGGCAACAGTGATAATTCTAATTAGAAATTCACCTGCTGCTCTTGAGGGTCATTGCAAAATTCTGCTTATTAACTTATAGAACTTTGCTTCTCAGATTGACTGTCTTCTACAAGGATAAGGTAGAGCAGACCTTGTGGGGTAGCAAGAAGTAGGACATCAATAAAAAGAGCATTCAAGCAGTTAAAGATGGACAGAAATGTATGAGAAGTAAATTGGTTATTAAATCCTCATTGGGTGTTCTCTCATTCAAAATTTTAAGCTTTCCAGGTGGATGTAAATGAAACAACATTTAAAATTTCATTAAGAGTTCACAGAACATTTAAGAATAGTAAAAGGGCCTTGTGCAAAATGTTCTGTGTGGCCGCCATAAGCCTCATTATGTGACTATTCTTGGATGAACTTTTCTGTATGTGAATTAAGAACCGGATTCCACTTACCTCTTTCCCTTTAGCATAATGAATCACCATAGGAAAAGCACTGAGTGCTTTTTATGTGTCGAGCACTATATTAAGCAGCGCAGAAATTATTATCCTGATTTCACATACTAGGGAATGGACTCCTGGAAAGGTTAAGGTTTTTGCCCAAGGTCACACAGTTAATAGGTGGGAGAGCAAGCATTTAAACACCATCTATATCACAGCAGCTCAGATGCTCACTGAACTATTTAAGCCAATTAATGACAGCAAGCACTACAGAGTTCTGTCTGATTCAACAATGAAAGAGCCAATTCATCATACTGTAGCCAGGTTATTTTCAGAACTACAGAATTCTGGAGCCATGTCGAGGATCGTAAATTATTTTTCAGGTAAATTACATCTTTGAAGACAACATGCATACATGGACAAATTTTTCAAGTACTCTGAGTAAACATAGTACCTACTTAGCTTAGCTAACTCATAGCATCTCCTGATCACTGATTCACCACATCTACTCTGAGGACATTTGTCGTCCTTCTGTAATGCCATATTTCCTTTCATAATTCATACTTGTGTCCAATCAATTGAGATCTTTTGATTCCTCTGTGTTCATTCATTATTCACTGTTCGCCGCTCCCTATCTCCTGGTGAACTACAGGCCTAACTGTGAAGGAGTCTCAGAGAGCGGAATTTTCTCAAAGTTCAGTTCAGATGTCTTCACTGAATCTACCATGACCAGTAACCACTAATTATGGATCCTACACTGATGCTTTCTGAAACAAAATAACAAGGTCACACAAGCACACCACGAAGACTATTATATAGCAATGTTATGCTTAATTATTCAGCTTAAAAAGAATTGAAGGTGGGAAGGAAATTTAATGTGTGAGATTAAATTTTATTTTTATCTCATGCAATCACCCTGGTTACCTGCAACTAGTGAAAAATCAGAGAAACTTGAAAGAGACTTATAATTCAGTTACCAGTTACCTATAAAACATAAAAATTGTTAAAGCATTAAGTACACTTCCCCTTCGCTCGCTGTCTTTTCTCCTGTAGGGCACACTAAAAACTGGTAAGTAAGTGTACAAAAAAAAAAAAATCAACAGATATTAAAGCAAAATGGCTTTAATAATATTGAGATTATGCAATGTAAAATGATTCAACATATAAGATGAATATTCAATAATAAGATTAAAATATTTGTTTTACCTAACTCATGGAATTTCTGCTTAAACTAGTGTTCTTGAAAAATTGATTTTTCTATTTGTACTATATGAAATGAAAGAAAGATCCTAAAACATTATCATCTCTTTCCGCCTCCACTTAAAATATAGTAGTACTTATAAGGTAACAGGCATTTTGTGTACTTCATTTCACTAACTCTTCATAATAATCATAGAAAGGGAATATTAACTCAGGTACAGTTAAATTGCCCACGATCAAAGTATTAGTTGTCAACCTGATATTATTTAATCTGCTATAAATTACTGAACAGCAAAATAAACTTTTCAGTGATTTGACTTCATATTTTATAAAAGAGATAGTTGTTGAAATGGTGCCTATATCAAAGTAATCACTTAACAAAAGAACACAACCGTAGCTTTTTATCAGGAGGCATTAACACAGTAGAGTATCAAGGAAAAATTTAAGTCCAGTTTGAAAGATGAAATGTCAAAGCCAGCTGAGAGAAATAATTTTATATATGATTTCTTTATATATAAAATGTTTTGTAAGCAGATAAATCCAGATATCTGTAATTTAAGAAGATATTAAATTTTACATATATACTGTGTGTATATACAAACATATATATAATAGATGTATATATAAGAATTACACAGATACATAGAATGATGCATATATTTTTGAGCTATTTAATATTTTCACATATTATTTTTCCTTATAATTGATGATGAATAATTCAGCTAATAATAGGCATGCATGTCTTCAAGAGAGTTGAATGTTGTTAATATTTGCAACATATAGGGTTCGGGATTTAGCTCAGCGGCATAAGTGCCTGTTTTGCAAGCTCGCAGTTGTGAGTTCAATCCCCAGTACCAAAAAAAAAAAGAAAAAAAGAAAAAAATCGCAACACATGACCAGTTCAGGACAACTCAATGCTATTAATATTATTTTTAGAGAATTCATTCTATATGCAAAACAAAAAAGTATATTTAAAAGAATATTTAGGAATAGAAACATTAGAGTGTAGTTTTCTAAAATGTTTATTAGGATATTAGAATTAGAGATCAACTCCATTCAATGAGAAAACTATATAATATTCTCTACACTCACTTTTTGATAATTTCAAACACAGGTGGACATATATTATTCTGAAATGAGACAGTGTATTCAATACTTTATGATTCTTAACTTTAGACTTCATTATGTTTTACATTTTGTCTTGTAGGTACAGTATTTTATAATAGATGTCCAAATTTTTCCACATTTTTTATTGATTTTTTGTATATATGCCAGGGATTAAACTCATGACCACATGTTTACCAGGCAACCACTGAGCTCAATCCTTGGCCCCTTTCTTGAACTTTTAAATAAGAGGCAGTATCTTGAGATTTTGTACCTGAATATACCAGTATTTTCTCTACAAAACAAATACAAAATGTGCAAAGTTGAATATTAATTATAGCGCAGTGTTCCTGGTGTAGGAACATAGATGCATGACATTTGAATATCTTGTTAAATAATAGGTATATCTTGTTATATTGGTAGGCCTGGTGGCTCAGGTCTGTTATCCACTGGGAGCCTGAGGCAATGGGATCCTAAGTTTAAGTCCTGCGTGGACAACTTATCCCTCTCTTTCTTTCTCAAAAGAGGGAAAAAAGTATATAAATAAACGGAGTCAGTGATGTAGCTGGGTGTTAGAATGTCTCTGGATTCAGTCCCTAGTAACACACACAGACACAGACACAGACACAGACACAGACACAGACACAGACACAGACACAGACACAGACACAGACACACACAGATGGCCCTTTTGCAACTGTTCAGAATTTTGGAGCCAAATGACAGTTGCTGGAGGGATGTTTTTCAATTGATAAACCTTGTTAGGACCTTACAAATTAGTTGGAGATTTTAAAATATGAAAAAATTTCTTACTTTCAAAAAACTTCTGGATCATTATCATGCGTTTTACTTTTATCGAACTTGAATTCCATTCTTTTACATAAAAGATAACAATGATGAGAAAGAAACTTTATAAATGTACATAAAATGTTATTTCATAAGAATGTGATTTTAAGTGCTTTTAAAAGGAATGACAGCCAGACTCCTTTAAGGAGTCAGCTAGCCTAAGAATTGGAGCTGGTATGATCCACATGCCAGAGTGACCTGATGTTCCAAAGCTATTCCTGCTACATTAGAAGAAAGATTAGAGAAAATATAGAAGGAACATTTAGAGAAAAAAATTGTAGATAAGAAAGATATAATCATGCCATGAATAATTAGAAAGTATAGAAGCTTCTAGAATACAAGAAGAAATCCATTCATTTAAAATCTCCAACTATTTTGTAAGGATATTTACAAATAGTAGGAAAATGATCCATGGTTTTTCTGTTTCCTTTGTAAGTGTGAAAGAAGTATCATATATGATGGAATATTTTGGGGATCTCATCAAAAACAGAAAATTTTGAAACCTTTCTTTTTCCTTTGTCTTTCAGTTTCATCTGTTGTCACTCTGTGTCTACCAAATTAATGTCATAAGTACTTAGCATTCATGCCTCGAAGCAGAAGAGTATTTCTTTTCTGAGCTGGCATGCATTTATTTCCAGACAAAATAAAGTAGAAAATAATTCAAAACAAAATAAAGTAGAAAATAATTCAAATAGTCTTAACTGTACCTTTGACAGTTCAACTTTGTCCAAAAAAAATATTTATTTTGGTCACCTTGTTGCTTTTTTGAGACAAGATGTCAGTTTGCACAGGCTAGATCTGACCTCACAGTCTTCTGGTGACTGCCAAGTAGCTGAGATTACAGGCATGTGTCAGTAAGCCCACACAGTGTCACCTTTTCCAGCAGTGTAACCATTAAAACCTTTGTAGATGTATAACTTTGCATTTTCTATAGTTTCTAATCAGTAAATTTATCTAATTAAGGACTGAACTCTTTGCCCTTCTCTTTGCATTTTCAGATATATATATATATATATATATATATATATATATATATGTATTTTTTTTTAAGTAAAAGATGGGTAATTGTAAAATGCCTAGTATGTACCAGACTGAGAATGAGTGCTGTTTCTGGGGATTTAGCTCAGTGGCATAAATGCCTGCCTGGCAAGCAAAAGGTCATGAGTTTGATCCCCTATACTGCCCAAAAAAAGAGACACAGAGCTGTGTCTTTCCTTTGACTTAGTCCAGATCAAAGCTGAAGCAAAATATCATAAGGAAAAAAAATGAAAAGAAAGAATGGCAATGGACAACAAAACTGAAATCTGGTCCCAAGCTCCTCTCTCCTCTTTAGATTACAAATATGTTTGAATAGACCTCCCACTTGAAAAAGGATAATGAGGGACTCATGGATGATTATTCCAGCCTAATGGTACCTTTCATTTTCTTCATAAAGTGTTTTTTCCCCCTCAAATCTCCTTTCTCTCTGTAGCATAAGGGAACGCCTGCATGGGATAAAACTATTATATAACATAAAACATATCATCATCACAGTCATCACCACCACCATCATCATCAATGAATTTTTGTGCTTTTCTCAAGGTGTTCTGGACAGAGTCTGAGTTGTTGGTCACTCACTTGCACTGTAACATTGAGTTGAATACTATAAGGAGGATGAATTATACAGTCACTTATTTTTACTGTAACATTTAGGTAAATGGTTTTGAGGTGAATTATCTTTGCCCATACAAAGTATATTGACACAGTTCAAACCAAAGGCTCAGCATCAAAAATTTCACAGACATGAAAAACAAAATCTTATAAACAGTAAGAAAGTAAAATTTAACACGAATGCCATGTGTAAGTCTAAATGTGCTGTGCAAATTGATTATGCATATATACACAGTGAAACGTTTTATCAAAAATATACATAAAATCACCACCCTGGCATATTATAAACTTTGTTCACTTAAAGAACATGAAAACATTAAGGGACAAATTAAGAATCATTTCCCTTTATTTATTCATAAATCACAAAAAGGCTTTCTGGGCAGAGTTGCACATTCCTACTTGAGATTGAGGCAGGAGGAATACAAACTGAAGGCAGCCTGGGGAACTTACATTGGTCCTGTCTCAAAAATCAATTTTAAAGAATTGGAGATGAAGTCGACAGGTGGGATGGATACGTAACATGTGCAACATCGTGGGTCTAACTAAACCAGTCCCCATTCTTCATTTTTCTACTGTAATAAGAAAATAAATTTGAATAAGGTTATTATGCGTCTGTGTTCAGTGCATCACTGTGAACTGGAATTAGGTGCACTAAACTAGTTCAGTGAGCTCATATCCGAGGACTTCAAACACAGACTTCTTGAATCTTTATTGTCTCTTCTACCTTTTTTAATTCCAAAATTAGTCCCCAATAAAAGACCTTACTATATTGGAGGAGGTACTGTCAGTTTACGCCAGATCTCTAGGAGGTATGATAAAAAAATACAGTGAATGGTGCTCCCCAATGTCATGCAATGCAGATGAAGACAAAATTTAATACATCCAGACCTTTCACCACATGCCTCCTGGGTCGTGCTCAAAGTCAAAGATCAGGAACTAGGCACCATCTGGCTCTTCCCTCAAGTAAAAATGACGGTGAGAGTTAAATGTTTTAAACTGATTCAGGACATCGATGACACCAGGACTATGCAATCAAAGACACTGACGCAAGAGAACTTCCAGAATTTTAGAAAGTGGCAAGAATGCTGCAATAAATGTGTTAAAAACAATGAAGAATCTTCTGAATTTACAGCATGTGTCTTTTACTGTAATAAATATGGTACAATGTAAACATTCACTGTATTTCTCAATCTCATATATATTAATAAAATCATTATGTTGCTCAAGTATCCTGGAACAAAAGGCAAATTCTATTGGTAAAAAAGAGAATTCATATTTGAAAAATATATGTTGGAGAAAAGATTCAACTATTCAAAAAGTGGTTTGGGGAATTTGGTTACAAAAGATTGAAAATGGACGCTCATCTCTTACCATATACTACATTAAAATCAAAATGGATCAAAGATCTAAACCTTAAAACAGAACATTTGTTTTCTTTTTTCCTCTCTTTTCCTTTCTTTTCTTCTATTTGTTTTCTTCCTTTGTATGAAATTTAACTGGAATTCCTTCCTCTTCCATCAATATCTTCCTTAAGTCATTGTCCAGAAACCTAGCATGCTGATGTTCCACATAGTAAATTGATGACTAATAAACTTTAAATGAAAATCATAAAAATAGAGGCCACCCATATTAATATATTCTGCTGCTAGTATAGTAAACTAAATAACACTTCTTAATTTGAGTACTAATTAACTACCTCATTAGGTCTTAAGTGGCCTAATAAAAGACAAGTTTTAAAGAAATGTATCTTGTTTCCAACTTGATTATTTCCAATGATATATTCCCTATTACTTTTTCTTTCATGTTTTTAAAACTCCTTCAATCTAAAGACATTTTTATGTTTTTCTGACTCAAATAATTACTATATTTTCTTCTGACATTTACATTCTCTCAATCAAATATATAATCATCCTTTTTATTTTTTATTATAGCAAATACACATGATATCAATTTCACTATTTCGGATATCTTTAAGTGTACATTCTTATGACATTAAGTACTCCTGTGGTGGTATAACCGTTACCAATATCTACCTCAAGAAATTTTATGTCATTTTGAACTTAAACACTCAGCTATATCTTCCCTCTGTCCCCAGGTAACAAATACTCTACTTTCTGTCTCTATGAACTTAACTGTTGTCCTTATGCTGTATGCGAGGAATCACACAAATTTGTTCTTTCACACTTGCCTTATTTCATGTAATAGCATGTCAAACATTCATCAATATAATCACAGCTATTGGAATTTAATTCCTTTTAAGATTGAATAATATTTTATTCTCTGTATATAACACATGTTGTTTATTTAATCATTTTGGACATCTTGGTTGTTCTCTACTTTTAAGTATTTGGAATAATGCTGCTAAGCATATTAGTGTACAAAAAACTCTTTGATGATTCTGAGTATGTACCGAGAAGAGGAATTAATGGCTCTTACGGTAATTGTATTTTTAATTTTATTAGGTATGGCCATACTATTTTCCATTGTGGCTGTATCATTTTACAATACACCCAAGGAAGAACACATTCACTGACACTCAAAATACTGTGTTTTATTTTCTAACAGTTATCCTCAAAGTATCTTGAAATTTTGATTTGCCTATGTTTAGTGATTAGTGATTTCTAGGATCTTTTCATGTGCTCATTGGCAGATTGTTTATCTTCTTTTTTTTTATTGCCAAAACCCATGAAATGTTCACACATATTTAGTTTGTTTTGTAAACTATTTTCCTTATCTAAATTCCTTTTTTTTTAAATTTATTTTTTATCGGTACTGGGGATCGAACTCACAGCTGCATGCTTGCAAGGCAAGTGCTTATGCCACTGAGCTAAACCCCCAGGTCCACCTTATGTAAATTCTTTCCTTCTGCCTTACACATATTCTTGCACTTGAAAAACTTTTAATTAAGGGTATTAAAGTCAGCCTGTTGGTGCACATCTATAGCCCCAGCTAATCTGGTGCCTGAGGCGTGAGAATCACTCGAGCCAGGAAGTTTGAGTCAGTCTACAACAGTGGGATACTGCCTTGTGAAATAAAACATGAAGAAAGGCTACCAGTGTTAGGTCTGTATGCCAATATTTTGTGTTTGTTTTTCGTGGGTTTTAAAGATGGGGTAATGACACAATTATAGAACTTTATCTTTATTTTGCAATCAGTTGATGCCTTACATTTTTGGTGATTTCTTCATTTGTACTTTGCTCTTTTCTTTTTTTCTTGGATTACCTAATATGTATGTGGATACTGCAGAAAAGATTTTCCTCCTCGAAACACTCTTGCATCCTTCAAAATTCTTTTGATTCATAAAATTACTCAAACTTATGACTTAACTAGATACTTATTGTGACAGACCATTAATTTTCTCAAGCTTTGGCAAGTTACTCTTGAATCCTGAACACAGCAATTTTTCTCAGGGCTGGGGATTTAGCTCAGTGGTATAAGCACTTTCCTGGCAAACACAAGTTTGTGAGTTCCATCACCGGTACAAAAAAAAAGAAAAAAACAATATCTTCCAATCATTTTGCTTCTCTTTCCCTCAAACCTATTCTGATTTCTTAACTCTTCTCTGATTTTTTTTTCTTTTAGGTATTGAACGTAAGAACTCAAGCATGATCAGCAAGCACTTTAATATTGAGCTACATCATATTAGCTGATTTTTTGTTTGTTGGTTTGTTTGTTTTGTTTTGTTTCTGTTTTTAAAGATACACTCTGCTGAAGTTCTCCATGCTGGTCTTGAACCTGTGTGAGACTGATTCACTAGGCTCTGAGTGGCTAGAAATACAAGCTTGCTGCCTCGCCTAGCTCTTGTAGGTTCTTCAGTGCCTCGACTACACAGCGATGGCACGTTCCCTGACAGGCAGAGGCCAAGCTCCTTCCACGCCCGTTTTCAACGATGCACAAATACGAGCTTACAATGAATCATATTAGATTATGATAGAAGGGAATTGTTTGTCATTAATCATCATTTTCCCAGAATATAGCATAGCACCATCACATTATAGGGCCGAGTATTGATTTATGGACCATTGAGACAAGAGACTGCTGTCCCAATAAAGATCCTCTTTTCTAACTATATATTGGAACTCTTACACAATTACAACTCAAACCAGGATGCTACCAGTGGGAAAAGTCTTCTCTTCCAAATCTGCTCTTCCTTAGCTATTACTTTTGCTGTTTATTCAACTTATTGCCCTGGCATCTCAAGTGAAAAACTCCGTCTTCTTCAGTGATTTTCTAACTTCTATTTCTAACTTCTATTTACATGTTGTCATTTTTTCATCTTTTCAAGCTCACCTTCAAAAATTCCACTTCAACTCCTACTGTATGTTCATAGTCACTGTGATTTCACATAGATGCAGTGATATTTGAAATGTTATTTGAAGGCTCACTTTTCCTGACTTGTCAACTATCTGTTCTATCAAGGATATTTCTTTTCCTAAAAGCCGTTTGGTGGGTCCTCATAAGATTTTGCACTTTGTTTAATACATCAATATAGCTCTGGACCTCCACTGTTCACGTAATGTCATCAAAGCTCTTCTTCCTCATTTGAATAATCCGGTTTAAGGATTATTTAAAGCTCTCAGGTTCCTACATATTACTACAATGTGACTTTGCTTACATTCCAGTAAGATGTGTCCTCCCATGCCAGATGTCCAAAGACTTTTCATCATTTTAAGTCAAAATCAAGTATTTCTTCTTCTGTGGGAATTTCCTAATTTCTCAGTCATGCAAAGCTAGAATTCATTGCATTGTTCTCTAAATTCCCACTAGTTTTCCTGTCTCTCCCTTATGGAACATGGAAATCAACAGTTTGACTATTACTTGTGAACATGCCATTTTTTGGTATATGTCCTAAATTCCTTATAGATGAGATACCAGCATTATTTATCTCTTGCTCCCTAAAAATGAGATACATAGAAGAGCAAACTGAACTACATTTTTACAAATAAGCTTAATGATTATTGTTCACAGAAATCACAGAATGATTTTTCATTTATGGATGCACTTAAATTTCTTCCTCTTTACTTTTATACAGTTACTCTTTGAAGTCTCCTTAAATCTTTTCTTACAAACTGCCAGGAAACCTTCAGCTGAGGGAAAATCTCTGATTTGGTTCCTGTTCATCTACACTGCAACACAGACATTGCTTGTCAGCAGATAATTAAGAACTATTCATTAGCAATATGTTCTTCCGTGAACTCACAAAGGCTTATTCATTGCGATTGCTTTTATGTGCCCCGGTCATTTCTAAGGTAGTCTTTCTTACTTAAAATTCTGTTTCCTAGGGAATTTATGACCGTCACTGTTGCCCAGCAATAGACTGCATAGAATGTGGGTCTCTATTCAAAAATTTGTCTTAGGTCCCCTTATCTTTGACTCACAATGCCTATGAACACAGTCTTGATTACTTTTTCCAAATCTATATTCGTGGGGGTTTTTTCCCATTCTTTATTTATAACAAGCAAAATGCACTGGCACAAGAGGAAAGACTGTAAAAATTATGCAGCACCCTGAAGTTGTTTCACTTATGAAGTAGAGAAATTTATATCACAGCAGCCAAAATGCCAGGTCAAAAATTGCTGCTACATTAATTCCTGAAACAATTTAAGTTTTTGAAGCTTGGTGCTTTCCTGTTTAAAAGCCAGTGTGAGAAATCAGCATATTCTGTCACCATTGAACTTTTCCCCAAATCTAACAGCTCTTGCCTGTTTCTCTACAGAGAGGGCTTAGTTGAGATCAAACTGAACATTTGTTCCCCATTGTTTTCTGATTATGCATTAAAGTGAGATGCAAAGATCAGCTAGAGAACAAAAAGAAAATGCCCCTTGATTTTAGTTATGATTATGTAGTTGACTATCAGAATCTTTTCCTGTTGTTTCTGTACCTGTAACTGGAATGCTTTTTTTCAATACTATAATGATGTGCATGCTTCAATTATTTTTGTCTCCCTAGCAATGTT
>PVJX010010157.1:0-58144 GCA_004027295.1 Dolichotis patagonum
ACATGCACACCCAGCCAGTCTATAAATAACGTGGTAACTTCCCTAAGGCTGGTTTTTTTCTACACCCTCTTCTCTGCCCGGATACACGTGTTGGGGGAGGGGACCAGAGGCAAAGTTCGAAGAGGAGCTTTGTTTCTTCTCCAGCAACCCTTGAAAGGAACTCCCGCCCTCCCCTCCTTTCCTGCACCCCTCATCCTATGAAAGGCCCCAAGCCCCACCTCCTTGTGCTAGTCCGTGCACACCCAAATCTGACTGATGCCAGTCTGAGTGAGTTCCTTGAAAGACATCATCTTGCTACAAGTGTAAGCTGGTCCCTCTCAGGGGCTAAAGTAGTGAGTGGGTAGAGGTGGGGGTGGGAGGACTCAGTAACCCGGGACCCGCAAAGACAACTCACAGTAAACCCAAAGCTTAATTATTAGATTGCACTTGGTTTTTAATAAATCACCAGAAGGAATATGCTGTTACCATTTCCGACCCAACCTTTTTCTTTGAGTGGGCTTCTCTCCCTTGTGGACTGTGGCCACCTCCCCCAAGCCTCGCAGCTCAAAGGCAAGCAAGGAGTCCCCAGATAACTATTTAACATAAACAAACCTTGTGGCTTTAATGGAATTACCTCAGCCTGCTAGTAAATAATTTATAGTAGGCAGTAAATAAAATATGGTTCTGCGTCTTTAAAAGAGTTGTCAAGTGGAAAACACCCACCAGAGGGACGTAAACCCGAAGATTGCCACGCTTATAGATGCTGGTTGGGATGCGGGCCAGTGAAAAGGCAACATGCTTTTATATTCCCCAAGGAAGGCGTAGGTGCCACCAGAGCGAGCGGGCTGCTCTCTGAAAAGGCTTCTGGAGGGAGAAGGGAAGAGACAGGGTGTCTTTTTTACTTAGCCAAAGGGCAAGTGATTAAAATGCAACGGGAGGAGTTACACTTTCGTAACACTACCTTGCATGTGAGAGTCGAAAGCTTTCCAATTCATTATCACACTTAACACTGGCAGCCCACTCTTCCAGAAAGACCAGGCCAGGGTGGGTTGTGGTCCATTTTGCGGATGGATTTAAAAAAGAAAAAAAAAATGGCCAGGGATTTAGCTCAGTGGCGTAAGCACCTGCCTGGCAAAAAAATAAAACAAAATCCGACGCTATTGGGTAGGGGCCCTGTGCGCCTGCTGAACATCAAGTGGGACACAGGAGTCCGGAGCTCCACGGCTTGGGCAAGCGCAGTTCTTTCCTGAAGTGACCCCAGGAGTCACTGCCCCCCCCCAGTCCAATCCAGCACCCTTGCCTGGTTTTACAACACTTGTGGCAAGTCGTCTTTTTTTCAGTGACCTGAGTACCATCTAAATAAATTCTCAACCCCCTCCTTTCCGGCACCCCTCCCCTGGCAGGCTCATCCCCCTCTCAGAGAGGACAGATTTATGATCCTCTCCTCAAGGCTACCCCCAACACAACCTTGACCATGAAACCAGAATCTTGGACACTTGACCTAAATTTCCAAGGGCATCTGTTTCCATCTGTAATTGTCACCAGGCTTCATTTGAAATTCGATCCTGTGTCACTAATGGTATTAACAGGAGCTGAGGTCCAACCTTCCAACGGGAAACTGTTGCATATGATTTCACATCTAAAGGAAAGTAAATCAGTTTCTACAAACCTGCAGCAGCCCCCTCCTCGAGTACAATAAAACTCTTGTCGCAATCAATAAATCTCTGGTTTGGGGCAATGAAAATTAGATAACTGTTCTCTCTCCCTCTTTTTAACCGCCCCCCCCTTAAGACAAAGCCACTATTCAAAGAACGGGGCGTCTTGTTAACCATTTCTGAAGTCCCTCGCTGGACCGGCTCCTTTCAGACAAGCACTTCTCAGTCGTCGGAGAAAACCAGACGTTTAATTAGGGTGACTTTTGTTCGATCATTACGGATAATAAAGGCAACCTTTTCGCTAGATACAATTATAACGCAAGCTGCTCCAACACCTGCACGGATTGCATTTGTCTCCAGCGTGGTTTTTCACTCCTCCTCTAAACTGCCTTTGAATTTCTCCTTCTCTTCTGACCAGAAGATTTAATATGTTGCAGGAGATAGATTTCACGAAAACGCGTTGTCCCTTCTGTAGCTACATCTGCTCCGACCTATTAAGAAAAGTAAGACATTTTGATACTAATTGTAAATAAATTGTGATGTGTTCACCGAGTAATTGATTTAATGAAGTTCATATGAAACTCCTGAGATTGGCCAAGAGAAAGGCCCCCTGGTGCGTCTATTGTAGAGGCAAAGGAAGGGGTTTTTTTCCCTTTAAAAAAGAGAGGTGGCTGGCGGGTGAGGGTTTCTGGGGAGGGAGCACAGATGTTACCTCCTCCGCCAGCGCCAGCGAGGTGGCAGGAAAGAGCGGCGGTGATAGCGCCTCTCTCCCGCCGGCCACCTTCTTCCAGCCCCGCCAGATTCGGTGGCAGTGGCCGCTCCGCGGCCCGGTCCCGGCAGCAGCCCGACGCACAGAATTCAGGATCAGACCTGGGCCAAGGAGAGGGCCAGTGCACAGGCTGCCTAGGATGCACAGAGCGGGATCCTGCTTCCCCAATTTCCAAATGCTCCACGATGGCCTCAAAACCTCTTTCTCTAGCTCTGAGGTCTGAGGCTGGAAGGTTAGGAGGGCAGGAGGGCCCCTGGTGGCTCTCACCCAGAGAGTCCTGGGCCCCACACAGCATCTGAGGGTGGTGGCGGTGAGGTGGGGTGGGGGCAAAGCTGCAGTGGCTAGCAGGAGGAGGACCAAGGATTTTGGAGTGCAGGGCTTAAGTTTAACATACAAGCAAAAACCTGGACAATAAAGCCATGTTCAGCACTCATGACCGGTTTTATTTTTCAGTCTTTGTAACCAGCGAAGTCTGTGAATTGAGGGCCCCAGGGTTGCAAGGTGCAGAGAGAATAAAAATTATTTGAACACCTACTGTGTGCTCTAAAACCTGTATTTTATAGATACTAGTTCCCTTTCTCCAAGCAACGGATGGGAAATTACTGTTGATCCTCCTTAACAGATGCAGAAACTGAGACCAGAAGGGCATTTAACAGCAAAGCACCAACAATGCCCTGGTCACCCTGGGCTCTTCTAGGCAGAGGAGAAAGAATCCCAGAAAAACAGCCTTAATTTGCCCTCAAGGCCCTCCAAATAGTCCCCCAGGGTAACTCAGCCTAGGAGGGACCGGAGAGGGGCCCAGGCTATATCTCCTAGTTGGCAGCCCACTGTCTGTGGCTTGAGTTTGGAATTTTTGTTTCCTCAGCTTTAGAAGAAACAAGTGCTAGCCTGAGGAATCAGAGCCCCCAGCTGAGCTAAGGACCGTTAGCAAGTTGCTCAGAGTCGCCCAGCTAATGATCTTTCTATGAGGTGCTTCTCCCGAGGTGCTAGAGGCCATTAATTTGGGTCCCCAAATGTGCGGGTCACACCGAGGCCACAACGGCACAGAGATGACTCTGCCCTGCTGTCCTACGCCGCCAGATCAAGGGCCAGGGATGAGGTGGCTGGGGACGGCCTTCTCACCCCCTTTCTCTTGGGAAGACTGCACCCACTGGGTACATTTAGTAAGAGACCGCCTACGGCACTTGGGCTGGTTTCACCATCGGGCGCGACTCAGTTTAAAACCCAAGCAGATGCACACAGTCAACGCTGGAGCCGGACTTTGGCCATGTTCCTTCCGGGAGAGGCGAGATGTCACGCGAAGGAAGGCGAATAAGCCCCTTGATTTCCTCTTGGGAATTTCTGACTGAGCAGTACTCCGTGCTCAACCCAGGGGGCTGGGAAAGCGAGTGAAGCCAGCAGGAGTCGGGCTGCCGAATCCTACCCTGACCCGAGTTGGGGCAGGGCTCCAAAGCCAAGTTTGCTCCTTTCGGGAAGCTCCGCTCACCACGCTGCTGTCTGGACCCGTCCAGCGCAGGCCCACCCTGGCCGCTGCGCAGGGCCAACCGCATTCGTTGTCTCCTGCCTCCCGTCTTTCGGGATGCAGAAGCACGGGCACTAGCCCGCCTCGCCCTGGTACTGGGGAACCCAGCTAGCTGCTCTTGCCTCAGGCTTAGTGTTTCTGGAATCCAAGAGGGACCTTGAGGGCGTCTGGACCCCTCTCCCTCATCTCTGGGCCTGGAGTAGGTGAAATGGAAGCAACTTTCTCACGCCTAAGTCCCAGTTACACTTTCCAGGGCCAAAAGTCTCAGCCGCCTCTGGGTTTTGGCAAATTAGCAGCCTCGAGGTGCCTCGGGGCGTCGAGGAAGGGGTGGGCGACAGCGCTCTGGGGCGAAAGGAGGCTGGGTCGCTGGGTCTTGGAGACTGTTGAAGGGGGCGCCCGTTGGGAGAGAAAAGTTAGAATGTGAGCAGCTTGGCTGGGCGCGATTGTTTCGGGCTGACCTTTTCTCCCCGATTAAGTGGGCACCAGCTGCTGATAAGCGCGCGTGAGGAGCAAGTTGCTTTTGTGAACAGTTCTCTCCAGCATTCCTGAGGCTGAGAGACTGACAGGGCCCTTAGAAGGACTCGGGACTCGTGGTATCCTGTTCAGTTGGAAGTCGCAACCTGTGCGCTCCAGGACTTTCCCGTACGGCGGGGCAGCACCCCCAGTTCAGGCGGCCCGGTCACCCTGGCCGCAGCGCCCCCTACAGCCGGGAGGTGGGTCTGGCTGGGGGGAGCGGTTGGGGACCCGCGGGAGGGGGTCGACTGCCGGGAAGCTGGTGCGCTAGGGCCCCGCCTGAGAAGCGGTCACCCGCGGGGGTTTGGCTTCTGAAAGTTCTATTTGGGAGCTAGGAGTGGAGATTTACGATCTTGGAGGACAGAGCGTGAAAAGGGTATCATCATCAGTTTTGACTGAAAGAAAGAAAACATATCTTTAACAAAAAGAAAGGCCCTTGCCATTCATCCGCGTTGTTAGGACAACGTGAACTATCCTTGAAATGATTAGTTCCACTTCAAAGGAATTTACATTCAACAGTGAAAACTCAGCCTCTTTTTATTTATTCTAAAAGACTTTTCACTAAGGAGAGTCGTATGTTTCGTCCTTCTATGTATTTTTCGGTATTCACCGTGCACTCGTATTAAATCAACAGAGAGCACCGTACAACGCAGTCATTATACGGAGCAGCCTTGGGATCCGGGGACCCACTGTCACAGGTAGTCCAGGCGGAGGAGAGGGTTGGGGTCTGAGTCAAGGGCTTGGACCACGCAGGCACCCGCCGTTAAGGCAGGGAGGATGCAGTGGAGGAGCGCAGGGAACAGGCCCGAGGGGTGCAGAGACTGCCCCTCAGAAATAAACCACATACAAGCCCCACCCACGTGCAAGAAACCATATCAAGAGCATATAGTACTTCGCACGGCCCCTGCCGGTGCCTGACACCCCTTAGGTTTCTCACAAAAAATGTGGACCGGAAATGCCCCCAGCGGGGCTTCAGGAACAAGTGTTCCAAAGTGACTGGGCTGGCACAGCTTGCGAAGTACGGTGCAAGCCTAAATCTACACACTGAAAAAACAAATTTCAACTCGGTAGCTTGGGCCACTGCAGGTGCACACGTTCGTAGGGCCCCCCCCCGCACATTGGTGTCCCACCCTCATCCCCATCTCCCTGGTGCCACTTGTCACCGAATACAGGAAAACTCTAACCAAGAGAACAACAGCGCTAAGTTCCCAAGCAGGCTCCTGAGGGGAGGGAGCTTCCCCTCTAACGATTCGGGGGTCCTCCTGCGCTGCGTTGAAGTCCCACCCAGTCTGCAGACACAGTGACAGTCACTGATTCTGAGCTTCACACCAACCACCCTCCCCACTGGAACCCCCACCCCCAAACTACAAGCCACTCTTTTTCAGCCCCAGGCTAAGTTTTTCTCACCAAGAATAATGATGCTAAACTTTTTCTTGATGATCTTTTCCAGCCTGTAATTAAATATAAAAGTATGTGTGTTAGTCATTGGATTCAACAATGTATCAACCATTTCCTAATATCTCTCCATTCATTGCTACGTCCCAGGCTGGGCCCATGCTTTCAACTAGCAACAAGACTTCTGACATAGTCCTTTTCAAGCAGGTTTTTTGCCCTCCTTTAGGAGATTCAGAAGCTGTGACCATAAGCTGCTTGGCCGCTGTATCTGATACCTGGTAGAAAAAGTGTGAGCTGTGGCAGTGACCTGGAAGTCCTACTTATGCTAACTTTGGGGGAGAAGGACAATCACTGGGGGGAAGGAATTGGATGTGTGTCTTGGACTGCGTTTTCTTTACCATTCTGGAATTGAGTTGCTTTCCTGTTTCTTCTTCCTCACACGTAAGTTCTCTGGACTTACTTCACTTTCTCAGTCTGATGATTTCCTTTGTCTCTTCTCTAACCCCAAACTCTGACTTATCCTGTGGTATCTCCTGCTGGCTCCATCACCCTCTGAAGGACAGCTTCTGGGTTCTCAATCTCCTTCCTGAGTGTTCCAGGGTAGTTGAACTACAAGTGAGTCAGAACTCCAGGTAGAACTGTGGGGTTGCCAACTTTCCCAGTTAATTGAAGAGAATGTGCAGGCAACTATGAGATTCCAACTTTACCTCACCTCTTCCTAACTAGGTCTATGGCTGGCAATTTTCTTCAGTGATATCTACGCTTCTCTGCAGGAGGCAAACAGTGCCAAAGTTTGTTTCTATGAGCTCCTACATAACCTTGGAGGTGCCTCGCCTGATCCTAGGCCGTGAAGAAAGCTAGAAAGAAGGTTAGTGGGAAAGGAGAGGCTCTAGTAGAAAGCAATGCTGGGAAGGCTAGGGGAGGCCTCCAGCTGAAAAGGCTTGAGAATGAGTCTGAAGCTCCCGAGGCAGCTCCGGTGGGGGAGGGTAGGAAGAGGCGTGTGAGAAAAGTGACACATCCTAAAGCACACCCCAGGAGAGCTAGGGATCTAGGAAGGACTCAAAATGTAGTTCTAATTACTTTTCATGCTCCCAGAAAAGGGTTTCCTTTTAAGTTCTATTTTAAAAGCGTGTTATTGTACTGAGTCCACGTTTGAAGCACTGTTTATACATTTTAACTTTCTGTATAGGGTGGGAGAGTGGTAAATGCTAGAAATGTCCTTTTCTGGCAAAATCACTAGAAAATCAGAACTTGGAACATTTTTAAACGATAGTCATCTCATTAAAATAACTGACAAGTGGACCCAGAAAGATTCATTTGCCCTAAAATTGGTGGATCATAAAAGAGAAAGAAGCCAGAGTTCAAGCTTTGTTACTGTTTAATGTATCTCTCAGGTAGCTGAGCCTCTAAATGTGAAAATGATAGGAGGACAGGACTGCAGAGCAGACATCCAGTCAGCAGAGGGCACACTCGTCACTGTCAAACCCTATTTCCAGATTTGAAGGTAAGGAGGGTAGGTAAGGCAGAAATGATGGGCATAGTTGATTGGAATAGGGTGCCAGTGGAGAGCTGGAAAAGGAGAATAACTTATTTCATGAAAGTAAACTTGAAGAGAGCAAGAGGAGACCCTGTTATGCTTTACACTCATGGAGTTCCCCACAAGAAAAGTACCTCCAGACCAGAAAACTGGGTTTAAAAAAATCTTGATTTGACTGGTGTAATTTTGAAGTCGAACTATTTACTGAATGAAGACCTCAGGTTGCTATCTGGCTGGGATACCTTGGAACACTTAGGCCTTGTCAAACCCAAGAGTTAGCTAGAAATCCTGTAAGGAGCTTTAGACATGACCCTGAAAGCCCTTTGATTTTAATACCTTTCAGGAATTATTAACCAAGCACCCACCTTTGAGTTTTAGGGAATGGAAATAGATCTAAATTATCACTAAGATTTCTTTTAACAGTATATCATTCCAGGAACAAACTAAAATGTGAGCACATCTGAAATTTCTCCTTATATTCTAAAATCTCAAGTCATTATTTCTTAACATTTATAATATAAGGGAGGGATTACAGTAGCAAGTAATGCTGATCACTTGGTGACTCTGTGATGCTCTGTGTCATCCAGCCAGAGAGCTGTTTTGTGAATAGTATTCAGTCTTGCATAGTAGAATTGATAGAAGCCGTGATCTTTTCTGGGTAGACAATGGCAGCAAATAAGTTGTAAATCGAAATGATCAAGGAAAAAAGAAAGCCAAAGACCAAGGCATTCCTTACACTAGGGAGGCCAAGAGTTTGAGATGAAGCCAGAATGCTAAGTTAGTGTCCCTTAATGTTCTCCTGAGCTATGTCTGGAGAAAGCTCAGCTTCAAGAAAGCTGTTGTTATTTAAGTTAACTTGTTTGTGTTCCTCAGGCTTTTCAAGCTACACTGAGGACTTGGTTTTTCTCTGCTGAGCTATTTCACACTGATTTTGAACATCAGAAGCAAATTCTTTGGTTGTGTTTTCGTGCTGCTGCCTAGACTTATCTGCCAAGAAGAGTGGAAGCACAACTGAGTTTGTTAGTCAACTCTTTACTGGCATGAAACCTCTAACACTGACAAACGACAGAGCCATGTGCCTCGTGGATTCTGTCCTTGCTAAACTTAGAATGTGTTGTCAATAATTGAAATTGTGAACTCTCTAAAGGCCTAAGGTCTATGCTATTCTACCACATTCCCCTCTCTTCCCCCACTCATTTTCAAGGTGCTATGGCCTGAATGCGTCCCCCAAAAATCATGAATCACAAACTCCATCCCCAATACAATAATGTTAGGAGGTGAGGCCTTTTTAGAGGTGTTTATGTCAGGGGGAATTTGCTGCCCTAAATGGATTAATATTGGTATAAAATTGTTTGTGGGTATGAATCTACCTTCCTTTGCTCTTTTGTGAGAGCATGACCCTCCTCCCATTCTGATGACATAATTCAAAATCAAGGGACTCTCTTGGAAGCAGAGAAACTGGCCTTGAACCTGTCCATACCATGATCTTGGACTTTCTAGCCTCCAGAACTCTGAGAGAAAAAAAATTTTCTGTTCTTTATAAATTACCCAATTTCAGATATTCTGTCATAGCAACACAAACTAGACCAAGACACCATTATGTGATCAAGCTGTGGTCAAACAGATTATGGAGGCGCCAAGCATTTGGCAAAGTTGAGTTCAGGAACAAGTGCTATCATTTACCTGGGGCTTTCAATGACCAGTAGCAGGGTCACAAGCCATATGTAGCTAGTGTAAACAGAAGTGTGATGTAGCTAAAAGATGCCCTAGAGATTTTAAATAATTCTTACCAAAAAAGTATTTAATATATCATTAATTTTTATTTTGATTATATGTGGAAATGTTGCTTTAGATATACCACTTTAGAAATATATTGTTTAAATTAAGTGTAGCAGTTTCTTTTAAATGAGGCTACCAGAAAAATAAAAATTATATATATACAATAGTTCTGGGGGTTTTTTGAGGGTAACATTGCCCTAGGCAGTGTATAAGACTTCATGAATATGTACCCTGTGTCCAGCCTTAGAATGACCTGTTTTTTAATTTGCATTTTTCCTTTTGTCTCCTGAGGTAAGCACAGTACCTGACATATAGTATGTGCTTACTCTCGAATGAATGAATAAATGACCCTCCAGTACAAGAAACCCTAAGATGCACTGACTTTGGAAGAGACATCCAGGTTGTCCTCAGCCTACCTTTGTATAGTTATGAGCAAAAAGAGTTTGTGAAATTCAAGAAGAATCTTAGTTTAAGATTCAGTTAAGCATATCACTCATTTACTCTGCGACCTTGAGCAAGTCACTTCTCTCCTGCCTCCTTCACTTCCTCTGTAGAGTAAGGAGATTTTGTCTGATAGTTACTCTAGCCTCCTGCCAATGCTGATATGCTAAGTCAATGACCAGGAAAGGGCAGAGAAACCATGAAGAACAGCTAACATGCTATCATTCAGAATTACTATCATGCTCTTTTGTTGTCTTTAGTTCTTGCTTTGCTTTTGTCTACCGCATTCTGCCTTTTTTTTTCCATGCTGGGGGTGGAACCCAGGGTTTTGCTAATAATGCTAAGCAAGTGCTACACCACTGAGTCACAACCCAACTCCTCTGCTCTTGCTTGTCTTTCCTGTCTGTGTCCCCAAACCCCTGTCTTTTCCATGCCTTTGTATTTATATGTTTTGGGAAACAAAAAAAATAAAAGGAAATAAAACTTTGCTGGTCCTTGAAGAGACTAAGAGGGGGCCTTGTGTATTTTTTTTTCCTGTGGGACTGGGGATCGAACCCAGCTCCTCATACAAGCTAGATGAGTGCAACACACTGAGATATATTCCCAGCCCTACAGAATGGATTTTGGGTGGAGTAGGGTTTTCTTATCTGTCTTCACATTGAGAACTCTGAGAGTTGGTAATAGAGCTGGCAAAGAAGTCCAAGACTTGGAACAGCAGGGAGCTAGGGCAATGTTCCAACCCAGACATTTCAAGGCAGCCACCACACTTACAGCTTCTCTTGCTAAATTTGCTAACCTGCTGGCACTTTTACAATTCCTCCTAAAGTGAGAGAGCTCTGTAGTGCTTATTTGAAGTATTTGCTCATCCAGTTGTTAAATCATAAATGAAAAATCATAGATCAGTGTCATGAACCGAAACGTATTTTCAAGGGTCTCGCAGAAAATAGGGAATATAAATAAAGTATGGAAGTGAATAAAGAATGGTAGGAACTATAGAAAATTATAGGGTTTGTTCTAGCCAAAGACATTCAGAGGCAGGCAAGATGGTGGAATAGAGGTACCTAGGACACACCTCCTTCTACCCAGGATTAAAAATAAAAGCAGAAACTGCTTGAAGCTACATGCGGAGGTGACTTGCTGTGGAAGAACTCTGAAATTCAACATCAGAGACAGAAACTTGGTGAAATCCAGAAATTTGGGATGCGATAATAGCAGGGTAAATAGAATGCCCCAACCCTGTGACCTAGCACCAGACCTGGTAGAGAGTCTCCCCTCTGAGGGGATAAAGGTGAAGGAGTATCTTTTTTGCAGCTACAATAAGTGAGAGAGCTGGAGGTTAAATAGCAAGCATGTTTTAGAGGAGTTTATTTCATCTCCTGGTGGTGTCCCAGATGTAGCTACACTAAGAAGAGTCCTGTGATCTGTGATTGTATTGCTCTAGTGGACAGAATCCTGGGTACTCTGGGACCCCATAGAGCACTGTGCTCTATGGCCAGTGTGAATGGTGGCCTCAGGAAACAGTCTTGGTTAAGGGCTGCGACTCTGACAAAGTCCCACTGAGAATTTAATGCTGAGGAGAGCATGGCCTGCAACACAGAAGAGAGCAGGGGGGACAGTGCTCTGGAATCAGAAAACGGAGGCATCTGCCCACTGAGATGGGAGTGTGACCAACTGCATAGATTTCACCCAGCCTCCAGGGCTGAAGGTGTAAGGATGCAGGATATGGGTCACGTGGTTCCTTAAGCCCTCCGCAGCACTGAATGTTGTGGTTTAATTGTCCCCTGCCCTGCAATGCATTGGGGGACCCACTTCTACTACTGCCTTTGCCTCATCCCTAAGGCATGCACATAGGAAGCTCTGGTGAGAATACATGCCCAGTACGGTCCACATTCTGCCCTAATTCATTCCACAGTGAAATCCAGCTGAGAAGAATTTCAACAAGCTGTAGCAGCATCTTCTTCCTGCCTGATATCTGACTAGTGCCACAGTTGAAAGTACTGGGGGCTGAACCCTTTCACCCCTCTCCCTGAAAAAAACAAAACAAAACTTTTTCCTCATAGGTCACATAACCTGTGAAGACCCAGAGAGAAGCATTATTTTTTTTGAGACAGGGTTTCTCTACGCAGTTCAGTCTGGCCTTGGACTCACTTTGTAGCTGAGGCTGGCCTGGAATTTGCAGGGACCCTCCTGCCTAAGCCTCCTGAGTGCTGAGATTACAGGCATGCACTTCCATGCCCAGCCCTGAGAGAAGCTTTGATCAAATAGCCTGTGGTCATCTGCTCTAGTTCATGTTTGTAAACACCTCAGCTAGAAGAAATTTTTAAAATGTTTTATTGCATATTTTTCTCCTTCTTGATCTTTCTATATTATTTTCTTTATAATTTTTTCCTCTTATTTTTTCTTTTTCTTACTATTAAATTTTATTTTTAGTTTTTCTTCATTCACCTTTTTTATTTTGTATTATTTCTTACATTTTCTTATTTTCCCTTTGTATTTTTTAAAACTTTCTCACAGTGCTGAGTATTGAGACCAGAGCCTTGCACATGTTGAACAGGTTCTATATTCATAAGCTACACTGCAAGCCCAGATGACAGGAATCATGCCCATTTCCAGCCGTGACCCAGTCCCACTTCAATCTTAGCAGGTAATTCTTTAAAACGGGTGGGGGGGACTAGCCAGCCTTTCTGATAAAGCACACAAGCCATGCAGGGCCCAGGAAGAGGAAAGTCAGATAGCACCTCATATGAACCTACCAGTGTGTGGGCTGAGAATCACCAGCTCCCTGCCCCCACCCCCATAAGCAACTAGCTAGTTAGGAGGACCGACTAACTTGATAGCAACTGAGGTACAAAAAGCAACTGAATGTTGATATTGTTTGGTTGAATTTGCAGGCCTGGGACTGGTGGTCTGAACATCTATAGGGAGGATAACAGTATACAATATAGCAAATATGGGGGATTTTCTTCTATGTTGATTTTGAAATCCAGTAGTGTTCTCACTATTTTGTTTTGTTCTGATTGTTTTGCTTTATTCAATATTCTGATTTGACTGGCTTTATTCTGTTTTGTTTTGGTTTGATTATGCTATATCTGATGGAATGGACAACTATTGTGACGATAACAAGATATACTATGGTAACCATTGTTGTTTTCCTATTATCCTGCTTTGAAGTTCTGTACCAGTTGCATTGCTTTGTTTTGATTGGATTTTTTCCGTTTTGTTTTGTTGGGTTTCATTATCTTTAAAATAAAATTTAAAACTTTTTTTTTAAAAAAAGAATGAATCATCCAGCTGTTGGCCCATCCCCAAGTGGGCACATCTGAGTGGTCTTGAGGTCCCATGCCTGGCAAGGCACCTCCCCAGCAAAACAGATGAAAAGAAAATCATGTTTGATGAAGCCACACCTACGGGTGGCCTCTCTATTGGTTATAGATATTCTTGTTCAGTTGTACATTGCTTACAAGACTGGTTGCGAGTGCCACAGAGAGGGAGCTGTGGTTTCAGCCCCTGACTCTCCCTGTGAAGCAAGGAAGAGCTTCAGGCTCTAGAAGGCAAGAGTTTCAGGCTTTTCACCTTCACAGAAACAGCTCATATCAGAATTACTTTCAGGTAACAGGCAAACTGTGCCAATGGAAACCACCATCTTCAGATAGGGGCTACCATTGCCATTGCAGTGTAATGTACTTCAAAAGATATATTGTAGAATAAGCCTCAAAATCCCAACAGATGTGCAGATCTCAACATAGAAACACAAGAAATCAGAAAAAAACAAGTAATAATGCAAAGTAATATGATATAGTTGAATTTGAAATAAGGAAGACAATGCAGGATATGAATTCAGTGAGGAGATAGAGATTTTGAAAAGGAATCAAGCAAAAATATTAAAAATAAAAAGCTCAACAAGACAGATAAAAAATGGACTGTAAATCTCTAATAGATTAGATCGTGCAGAAAAAAGAATATGGGAGCTTGAAGACAGATCTTTTAGCATTTTACATTCAGATAGAAATAAAGAAAAAAAAAGAAAGAGCAGAGAGTGTAGTTAAAATCTCTGGGCCATAATCAAATGATTAAACATCTTGTTATAGCTTGTGTCTTGATGTCCCCTCAAGGCCCAGGTGGTTATAGATGGGGCTTTTCAGAGGTGGCCGGATCTAGTGTGTGTGATGCTGGGATTATATGTATGATGCTGAGATCAAGAGTTTGTAATTACTAATTTAGTCCACTGATTGCTTTGGCATAGTTAGGGATGTGGGTAGCAGGAAGTTCACCCTGTATATGAGTGTACCTGCTCTGAGGATGTGTAGCCTCTATAGAACATAAGGGAAAGAAAGAGCTGGTGTTGTCACTTGTTCCTTGTTGCTGCTTCTTTGCTACTTAGCTGCTTTGCTTGTCTTTTGCTCTGCCATGAGTTACTTCTTCTCTGTCATGCTCCTCTGTCTTAAAGCTAGCTGACTGTGAACTGAAACCTCTATAAACTATGAGCCAAATAAAACTTTCCTCCTTTAACTTCGGATGTTGTTATGGGTTGTGTCTGGATGTCCTTGTAATGCTCCATGCTGTCATGGGGGTGAGCTTCTTGAAGGTGGCTGAATCTAGAGTTTGTGTTTGATTCACGGTCCAGTGCTGAGGTGAGTGCCACATCTGCGCTAGGGTAGGTAACCTGCATACAATATAAGGGACAGAAAAAGGCTTGTTCTCCCTTTCCATTGTTGTATTTGCTGCCTGCTGCCACCTTGAATGAGTGCTGCTCTGTCATGGGCCACCCTGCCTTTGAGCCAGCCAATTATGAACTGAAACCTCTACAAACTGTATCCCAACAAAACCTTTCCTACATTAATTTTGGGTGTGGGGTATTTTCTCTCAGTAACACCAAAAGTAACTAAGACAGGCAATAGAGTATTTTGTCTCAGTAATGAGAAAAGTAACTACAACACTTCTAATTAACCAGCATGCCCAAGGGAAAAGTAAACATTGATCGCAAAGAAAAATTATTCACAGAACTAGGAAATATACCTTTCAAATTTATGTGGAAGTACAAAATGTCTGAAATAGCAGAAAGAAACATAATAATATATCTTAATACTATGGTACCATAGTAATGAAAATAACATGATATAAACTTAAAAACAAACACATAAACCAATGGAACAAAACAGGACTCACAAATAAATCTATGCATCTGTAGTGAACTGACTTTGACAAAAGTACCAAAAATATACATTGGAGAAAGAAGAGACCTTTCAACAAATGGTGCTTGGAAAACTGGTTATTCATACATAGAAGATCAAAACTTGGCTCCTATCATTCATCATATACAAAAATCAACTTGAATTGAATCAGAAGCATTAATGTAAACTCTGAAACTCATGGAGAACAACATAGGGAAAACACTTGAAGATACTGGCAACGATTTCCTGGATTAGACTCCAAAAGCACAGGAAACAAAAGCAAAAATTGACAAGTGGATTTACATCAAATTAAAAAGATTCTGCAGAGCAAAGTAGGCAATCAGCAGTGTGAAAGGACAATCTACAGAATGAGAGAAAATCTTTTTTAGGTATTTGTCTGAAGGAGAATTAATAATGAGAATATATAAATAACAAAATAATTTTTAAATCAAGTAGTCCAATTAAGAAATAGAAAGATGATTGGAATAGATACTTCTTAAAAGAATAAGTACAAATGGCCAATAAATTTATAAAAGAATATTCAATGTCATTTGCTATCAGGGAAATGCAAAATGTATAATGAGATCCATCCCACTCTTGCTAAGTGGCTATTATAAACAAAAACTAAAATGCTAGTAAGGATGTAGAGAAAAAGGAGTTCTTTTATACTTTTGGTAGGGATTAAATTTAATGCAGCTACTATGAAAAACAATATGGAGGATCCTGAAAAGCTAAAATTGGAACTACCGTGTGGCATATAACCAGGGGAAATGAAATCAGCATACAAAAGAGACACCTGCAATTCCATGTTTATTACAGCACTGTTCACAGTAGCCAAGATATGGAATCAGTCTATGGTCCAGTCAACAGGTGAGCAGATAAAGAAAATATGGTATATATATATATATATATATATATATATATATATACACACAAAGGAACATGCAACCAGAAAGGAGAATGAAATCTTGTCACTTTCAAGAGAATGAATTGAGCTAGAGGAAATCATGTTAAGTAAATTAAGCCAGGCACAGAAAAATAAGTGTCACATGTTTTCTGTCCTATTTGGAAGCAAGAAGAGGAAGAAAATAAACAATAGGAACCAGAAGGCAGTGCCTAAGAGTGGAAAGAAAGCCAGCCATGTGCGAGGTGGGGGACAAGGGGGTGGAAGGCCAAATGGCCATGATCAGTACAAAATATATGCATGTATGGAGATTTCATACTAAGCCCAATTAATTTTTTAAGTTAGTATTTGCCAGTATTATAATTTTAAGAAGCATTCAGATTTGTTTTCCTTTCTTTGGTTTCTTAATTTTTTCTTTTGCACTGTTGAGAACAAAAAAAAAACCACACCTCTTGCCTGGATTTGGATTTCCCACAGACTTCAAAGTTTGTCATTCTGCTTATCTCATCTATCGTCTAGCTTGTGGGTAGAGTCTTTCTCAACTTTAGATTTTTTCATGACAGTAGATGTCATAAAAAGAAAAATACCTTTAGAACTAGCGGTCTATACTAAAAATCTAACTTCCAAATAGCATGTGTAAATTTTGTTTTCCTCTTCTTCTGAATTACTAAAAACACTCTCATTCCCACTCTAGGGGCTTATGTTCTTTTATCCATTTCTTAAGCACTAGGTACATTTAAATTTTAAACCAGGGCTGGGGATTTAGCTCAGTGGTATAAGGGCCTGCCTGGCAAGCACGAGGTTGTGTGTTCAATCCCTGGTACCAAAAAATTGAAAAATAAGAAAAAATAAATTTTAAACCAAAGGACAGGATCTTCTTGACATTTGCATCTTTTGAAATCTGATTATATATTTTCAATAACTCTTTCCAAAAAAAATAAAATACTACTGCTTACATACACATGAATGGAGCCTCTTGGTAACTTGGCTTTACTCTGAATGTGTCTAGGTTGTTACAGAGATGGAGTGATGGCCTTAGAGGACATGTTGCCAACCTGCAATTGGTTGTCTATTGCACTCTTCCACCTACTGAGGGAGGAAGATGATTTTCACACTGAAATGACCTAAATGCACCAACTCATCACTTCTTTGTCATCCTGAGTTGTCATCAACATATGAGCACACTGTAGACACAGTCTGTGTCTTAGACCTGCATCCCTGTGTTCCCAAAAACCAGAGTCAGGTCTCTCACAAAGTTGGCACTCAGTGTTCAGTGAACTAGATTGTCCTGGGTAGTTCTAAAAATGAACTGGCTCATTCTGGATTAATTAGCCAATTTTCCTGTTCATTTATTTATTTAGCATACATCCATTGCAAGTTTGTTTTCTGCTGTGAAAATGGAAGGGGAAAATGTTAGGCAAATCCTTTTCTCCCAATGTTTTCCAAGAATGGCTTCATTTTAAAAATCACTTTTTGAATATCCACTGTATACTAAGCACTCACATGGTGAAGGTGCACTCATGAATTGATAGTGTTTGCCCTCACAGGGCTCACAGTGGAAAATGGCAAAGTGTTGCAGCTGAGATGTCACTTCTGGAAGGAAGTCCTTCCTCCATGCCTTTGTATCTTCCTTATTTGCTCCTCTTGTTCAGTGTGGTTACTGCCAACCACAGCCCGTACTCTTCCATATTTTAGTAGATTATCTGAAAGTCAACTGGCCTGAGCTACTCACTGGCAGATATGCCAGTTTTACCATGGCAATATTCCCCAGTGAATAACAAATTCCCTGCCACAGAAATGGCATACAATGAAACTCTGCCAAATCAGCAGATAAAGGATTAACAATGTTATACACGCATTGAAAATGACCAATGGGACTCAAAGATAAAGGGTCAGAAAAATTTGTAGTCTTATTAGCTTGGGATAGAACACAAAACAGTAGTCCAATAGATGAAAAAACATCTCTGCTCTGGGGTAACAGATTCTATGCTAGAATCCAGTTGCATTCCTTTGAATATTCCATTTTAGGATGACAAGAAATGCAATAACATAATTTGGGGAAAAAACACCAGATTTTTAAAATGTTGATTTGACGTAGACAATTAATAATATTCTGGAAGTATACTTCTTTCACTCTTCCTTTTACATAGAGAAACATAGAATTAACCTCTATGTATCTCTAGACACATCGCCTTACCTTTAATATTTTTTTGCATTTTAGTTTTAAAAAATGCCACTGAACTTGATGAAAAATAATATGGAGAAACTAAAGCACAAGAAAGAAGAACATAGGCATGATTACAGAGCATACACATTTTATTTTTTGCATTTAAATGTTTTTGTTCTTTTTTAATTTGGGAGTTTTAAAAAATAATGCACAGCCTTTTAATTTAAAGGTAATTGTTAAGGGATAAAACATTACTTTTCCAGTTGCACAGATCTGAAATATCAACTCCATTTAGATTGCTATAAGGGTTGTAATTCAATCTCCTGTAGTTTTAATAGAATCTTTTCCATCTCTTTTCTATCTATTGTACATGGTGACTTTCTAGATAGCACCCTCCAATCCTTCAAATACAAAGCATGTACAGTCAGAGACATTTAGGGGAGCAGCACTTGGAAAATATTTGTAGTTTGTCTTTTCTTCCCTAGCATTTCTGAAGGAATTGTTTTGAACTAAATGCATCCACTCTTATAGCCTTTGTATCTCCATTTTTTCCTTGTTATTCACTTAATAAGCTTCCATGCAGGAGCATTTCACGTCAGACAGTGCAATGTCTGACGAAATACTTCCCGTTTTCTTTTCTGTGTACCTCCTTGTAAGTCTCTGTTTTTACAGAGTCTTTCACTTTTGGTTGAGACAGATTGCTTTCAGCATCTGCATATCTGAGAGTGCTCTAAGCTTCTGCTCTATGCAGCTTCGGTGCCAAGTAACTGTGATAGCCAAGGTCTTCACTTGTCTCACTGTATGTCTTTTGCAGTCAAGCATGGAATCCCCACTGACTTTCAGGCAGAGCACTGTGTGAAATATGGAACCTTTTGAGTTGAGTTTGGGGGACTTGTTGGGGAAGCTCCCTCTTCAGTGATTACAACACACTTCATTAAGCATTCTTTTCTGATCCATTTTCTCCAGAGAGGAGGTTAGGGGTCTGAAACGCTGGAGGTTTGCTGAGACCAGTATAGTTTCTACCTGGTCCTAACCCATGATTCTCCTAGACCTCTCAGCTCAGATTGTTTGTCCCCAATTAACTGAACTCTTGTCATATGAGGGACTAAATTTAAGTAGCTCAAGTCTGAAATGGAGTGACTGGTCTGACCCGAGTGGATGGGATTGTTCCTCTTTATCAGCAACTCTGAGTACTTCTGGCCTGTCATCTGCATCTTTCTCTCTTTCCCTTTCCCTGTAACCTTGCAAATGAGAAACAATGTGATACCTTTTCCTGTGTGATATTAACTAGGGTAGAAGTAAAGGGGGTCAGTTATATCTAGGAGATATTAGAGATATGTGCATGTGTGTGTTAGGACCAAGGGGAGGGAAATATTACTAAAATATTTTATGGTTTCATATTTTTATTTAAATATTTCATATGAAATATCTAAAGAATGAAGGATCTGGTTTTCTACTTTTTCTTCATCCTGGCATTCTAGAATCAAGGCTAAACCATGTACTATGCATCCAATATGATGTCTGGTGTAGGATATGAAAGGACAAAAATCGTTGCCCTCAGGTTATAATCTACCTTATTTTCACTCCTTGACACCTTGAAAGAATGGCCTATATTTATATCTCCTACATCTTTCCTTCAACCCGTGTCTGGTTGGGTTCTCTAAGAAGTAGCTTCTGAGGCAGAGTTGAAATGCAGGTTATTTGCTAATAAATTCCCTGAGATTAGCCTCTGTGGAAGCAAGATTGGGCATAGGGAGAAGATGAGCTTGATGCAAACCCAGTGACTGCTCAGTCAACCTCACTTTCACATGAACCAGGCATTAAATGTGGGCCCCTATGAGAAGGGAAGCACTATAGTTTGGATCTCAAATATTCCTCCAAAATCCCATGTATTACAGAATTGGTCCCAGTCCATTATGCTACTAGATGGTGGTAGAAACCTTTAAGAGGTCAGGACTAGTGGGAAGTCTTAGTTCATCTAGATATGCCCTCAAAGGAATTTTGAGACTCTGCTCTCTTTCTCTCCCTTGTTGCTTCTTTGTGGCCAAGAGGCAAGCAGCTTCCTTTTCCATGTGCTCCTTGTCATGAAGTACTGATTCACCTCAAACCCAAAAGCAGTGGAGTCAACCAACCATGGGCTTCTGAAGCCACCCAAACTGTGAGCCAAAATAAACCTTTCCTCTTTTTAAGTTGCAAACTCATATTTTGTTGCAATAACAGAAAGCTGATGAACACAGCAAGTGATCTTGGGGGTTGTAACTCTGCAGCTGACACAATCTCTGAAAGGGTAGACTACTGAAGACCATGTGTCTATTACACTCCCAACAAAAGAACAACAAATCTATATCTGAGTGAGTAGCTACCACAAGCCAGTGCAAGGTAACGTCTCATAAGCAACCATATACCTCGCATGAAGGCTACCAATGAACTCCTAAATAGGAAGGTTAACAGTCTTCATGTTGATTCTCCCATGAATTTTCTAACACTTTGGTGCTATTAATCAACTATTCTGGCCTCAAAAGCTCGTGTGCTTCTGCTATAGCTCACTTTTAGCTTTCTACCAGTACCAGTACCAGTACCTTCAATGTCAGTACTTCTATCTTCTTCACTGAGCCATTCAATTATAGGTGCAAATTCCACCCCAAGTTTCACCTGAGTCACTTTTTTCTTTTTTCACCATGCATTAATTCTCTCTGATTGAACCATCTCATCTACTTCCATACTCTAATAATCAGAAGACTACCACAGCAATCTCTCTTTTTTAAGTGAATGTTTATATTTTCTTCCTGTTCTTTTTTTTTCCTTTTCTTTTTTTGGGGGGAGTAATACCAGAGATTGAACTCATGACCTCACTTTTGCCAGACAGGCACCTGTGCCACTGAGCTAAACCCCTGTATTTTCTTTTTTAAAATTATTTTAAAAGACAAAACAGAAAGAAAAGGATAGACTTGATACAGAATTTTTTGAAAGTAGGGAATTAACACTAGTTGATATACTGCATATTGTTATCTTGAAAGTAGTTTTAAACTCCAAGTATATTTCTAGTTGCCCACTAGATATCTACAACATGAATGCCTTGACATTTCCTATTAAATATCTTGTGCTGCCACAATAAAATACCACAGCACGGGTGACTTAAATAACTAAAATTTATTTCTTTACAGTTCTTAAGGATAGAAGGTTAAAATGAATAGGATTACATGTCATAAGGACTCTCACCTTTAGGTGCTGATGATCTTTATAGATCAAAGCTTTACTCTATGAACCACATGCAAGCAGGCATAAGGTCCCAATCTCAGTCACTCATATGGGTATGAAACCAAATTGAGTCTAAGTTACTCACTGAACAAAGGTTCAGGTCTAACTTGAGGCAGGCTGGGAAATCAGGTCAGTCCAAAGAAGATCCTGAAGAGCCTATGTTCCTTGAGGCTTGAGGACGTGGCTTGTGGTCCAAGCTCATTCACTTAGTTGTTTGTTGGAGATGATGACATCTAATTTGCAGTTCTGCAGTGTCTCTTTTTATGTGGTTTGTGTGCTGGTGTCCACCCATCTTACCCACTGTTTCAGCTCTGCTAGTTGTGTCATTTGTTCTTGGGCTGTGGTAGTTGGGTCTTGAGTGTAACCAATCAGCTTCTTTGGGTGTTGTTCTCTTAGAATTCTTCACTTCTGTGGCCAGACATCCGTGATGTCATTGTATACTTAGCCTGACTGACTTCATGTTCCTCACACTTTTCTTATAAGGACATCTGTTTTATTGGATTAAGGACCCAATATTATGGCTTCATTTATCTTTGATTATACCCCTAAGGCCTCATTTCCAAATATAGTCACATTATGGGTTAGGGTTTCAATGCATCTATGAATTAGGAGAAATGCACATATTAGTCCATAATCTTCTACTACTGGCCTTACAGAATTCACATCCTTTTTGTTGTGAAATCAAATCCCATTATCCCAACAGCCTCAAAAGTTTAACTCATTCTATTGTCAATTCCAAGTCCAAAGTTCATCTAAACAAGTCAGATGTAAGTGAGATTTGAGATATATTCATCAAGAGGAGAAATTCCTCTCCACCGGTGAATCTGTGAAGCCAGACAAGTTATGTGCTTCTAAAATTCAATTATGGGATGGGGTATATAAATTAGACATTCCTATTCTAAGTAGGGGAATGGGGAGGAAGAAAGTGGTTGTGGGTCCCAAGTAAGTCCAAAGCCTAGCAAGTTCCCTTAGAATGTTAGGTTAGAAAATAATCCTTATTGAATGGATATTCTGTCTTCTGTGCCCAGTGGGGAAACCACATCACTCTCTGATCCTAAATAGGGCCTCTGGCCTTTCACTGTGCACGCCAGTCTCACCTACAAGTTTTTTGGCATGTTCTTTCCCACATAGGACCATGCATTGTTTAATCTTGAACATCAATTTGACTGTATTGAGAGACTCTTAGAGAAGTGACTGACTATTTGGTGGCCCTATACTCAAAAGTGGATTAACCCACTGGTGTTAACAAATTGTTGGTGTTTTCTTGTATAATCTCGTCTCTATTCTCAATTTCTGCTGAGATGACTGAACAGCTTCATGGAGAATCTCCGCACAGAGTGATAGTCCAGCCACACCTCTCATCTCTAGAACAAGCTTTCTCAATTTTTGTGGTATGCATGGACAGAATTTTCCAAATCTTATTGGTACTTTTTTGCTTCATAATTCCTTAAATATCTTTATTTATTCTAAACAACTGAAAAGCCAATTTATGAATTTGCAGTGTTCCTGAGGAATTTTGAGTGTGATGGGTCTAGAAAGAAAGAGCCTAAATTTAACCATGGGAATGCTGATGTGCTTACTTTGGGTAACTTTGCCTTGGTCCTGGAAGTTGCAGTTCTCTTAAAAGTACAGTATTTAGTTATGATTTTCTTTGTTTCCTTATTACCTATTCTACCTCAGGTGCGAGGAACAGCCACTCATCCAACATAGATTAAATATAGGCAGTTTCTTGGAAATAAATGGCACAAGGGTTTGTCACAGAACCCGAGAAAAGTGAACAAAGTAAGCCAGACCTCATAGTAATTGCAAGAATTGACACTAAATGGGAGTCACACAGTCTCTCTCCCATTGTACCTTCAAACTCCTCTTTCACATCACAGAGGTCCATTATCAGTCCACCCAGCACCTTGCACATAAAGCATCACGACTATCTTCATCAGTCTCTTTGCCATAAGCAAATGGTACAGTTATTTTAACTCCATGTTCCTGGGAACAGGATTGTACTGGTCCAGCTGGAGTTAGGCCATTCAGTGTACTGGGGGCAGGTTTGGAGGACTCACTTGGACAACTTGGGTTCTTTCAACAGAGATTCCAAGTGGGAAGCAATTCTCAGGGAAAACGTGTGTGGGTAAGCAGGCATTTTAAACTGCCCTACTAAATAAATGTCCATTACATCAAAGAGTCAGGAACATTTCTTAGAGGAAGGAAATTAATAGCTTTTTCCTTTAAGGACATGCTTGATAGCCTTAAAGTCCAAGATAATGAAAACTTGCATAGCCTACAGAAGGAGAATCTCATTAGCCTGTGACTATCACTCTTGAATGGCATTCACAGTAGGCTGGCCTTTGGAAAGAGCTTAGCACAGTGCTAGCATATGATAAGCATTCATAAACCTGAGCTATTGTTAATTACAGATATTGAAAAGGCTCCATGACAGACTATTTGGATACATAGACTCTCTAAACATGGAGATCTTCCTATAGAATCTTGAGACCCTAAGAACTCAGGACTAGCCAGGATTCTGAAAAGAAACAGCAGCCTCTTAGAGCCCTTTGCAAAATGACTTTCATGTGGTTATTGTTTAAACAGCCGAACTTACTAACCAACTATTTGGAAGAAAGGACATTTTCAGATCCCACTATTTTGAACATAGATTTTTAAGACCCGAGGATCAAGTATGTTAAAGAGGTTGCATACTGTGCATACTACCTCTTAAGAGAAGCTGGAGGCAAAGGGTTTTCCCTGAGGCAATCAAACTGGATCTGCCTTCTCAGCCGGCAGATGGGAACCTGAGGTATGGAATGCGACCGCTCTGGAGTCCTGCTGTTGAGCCCGGGTGATGTTTGACACAGAAAGAAGTGTTATGGAGATGAGAGCCTTGAGGCCATTCCCTGAGGAAGAGTGACTCAACAAGAGGACAAAGAAACCCTAACTCAAGCAATTAAAAAAGTGAGAGCTTTTAGAGCACTCCAAAGGCCAGAGGAATGTAGGTCTAAACAAAGGAGGGGTTTTTGCTACTTCAGCCAGAAACTCCTGGCTTGAAAAAAGACAGTGAAGCTGGAACTCTAAAGTGTGGGCTACATTAAAGCAAACTTTGGATGGCCAGGTTCAAGGGTATATATATTCTGAGGGTCTAGCACAGTCCTAACATGTGTACAACTTCAAGTATTTAGCTGAACTAGCTCACGTTTATTCATTGATTCATTTCTTCATTCATTCATTTTATCCATTTGCACTTTCACCCACCTGTCACTCTATTCAGGAATCATAGAAAACTTAGAGACTCCCTGCCCTATACCCACTAGATGTCTGTATCACTCCAACCAAATTGGGACAATGGAAATTGCCTGCAGATATTGCCAAAGGTCCCCTGAGAAACAGAACTGTCCCTGGTTGAGTATTATTTTTTTAATTATTTCTATCAGAAGCCAGACATTTCAATGAGTTTCCCTGAAAATGATATTTTCAATCTGAAATCAAGAGGGCTTAAACTTTCCATGGATAGGAAAAAGCTGAAAATAATAAATGAGACTAGAACCCAGGCATGTGCAGTGTGAGAAGAAATGGGAAAAGACCTACAGCAAATAGCAATTCAAAGAGTTTTACTCGTTTGTGCCTAAAAATAATTTTGGAAAAATAAACATCTTTTAGAAGTTTTATTTGACTTTATTTCTTTTTCTTCTTTAAACTTTTGAGTTGCAAAGAATATGATTTTCATTGTGATATATTGTCATTTAAATTAAAACTGTTTAATATCCAAAGGAATCCAAATATATATATATATATAAGCTTTTCTTCAGTAGTCAAAAATATTCTACTGTTCCTTTTTCTACCTAAATATGCATTCCACTTCTCTCATAGAATCTTTTAAAAAAAATTCCTAGTGTTGTTTCTAAAAAATGTGTACATGTTTGCAATACATAATGATTCCATTCATTGTGAAGAATTGATACATGCACATAGCACATCTCAATTCTTTATTTCTCCTTCCTCTTCCCCCATTTTTGTTTTGTCAGCATCAGATTCACTTTTTTGTCTAAGTCCTTACTGCTCACTTGGCAGCACATATTTATCTTATAAATCCTTGTAAAGTAAATTACATAGATACATATTAACCAAATTAATAGAATCTCACAGTAATGTATTGTTACATTAGAAATTCTGACCACCCATTGTCTTAGTTACTTTTCTCATGGCTGAGGCAAAATACCCAACACCCAAAATTGTAGGGGAAAAGATTTATTGGACCACAGTTTATAGAAATTTCAGTCTATAATCGACTGGCTCTCAGGCCGGTTGACATGGCAGACAGGCCACACAGAGAATAAACATTCATAATGGGCAGAAGGTAGCAAAGCAACAAGGGACTTTAACAGTGTCTTTCTGCTCTTTTTATTTTATCCAGACTACTTAGGGGCAGGTTGCACCCACACGCTTAATCCTAGTGTCCATGGGCCAAGCATTAAAAAATGAATCAATTCCAGAGTACCACACTCTAGATTGAACTGCATTTGAAAAAGCCTCATAAGGACCCTATGAGGCTTTGGGGGCACATCTAAACACAAGCCATAACACCTAAGATCATAGCATTTAACAAAACATATATACAGACATCAAA
This sequence comes from Dolichotis patagonum, assembly GCA_004027295.1. Lineage (NCBI taxonomy): Eukaryota > Metazoa > Chordata > Mammalia > Rodentia > Caviidae > Dolichotis > Dolichotis patagonum. Next base: position 25,709 of record PVJX010010157.1, read on the forward strand.
GTTTTATGTTTCACCTGAGGGAGGGAGAGTTTGGAAGAACCTGATCAATAGGTTATAGATATAAGCAAGAAAGCCTGAAGTATTATTGAAATTGAAAATGAATGTGCAACAATCTCAGTGACCAAGGTTACCCAAGCAGCAGTTCACCGTACTAGCAAATGTCTGGAAGCTCATGGCCACCACTTTGAGCACCTCTTGCAATTGCAGAGGCCAAAGGTAACTTATACAAATCTTATCATTTCTCAGTAAATTTAATTTTGAAATATTTATATAAATTTTTCTTTTCTGAAAGTCGGTATACTTTTTTGGGAAGATGCTACATTTTTAATATGGTAAAATAAGCATCACAAGATGTAGCACTTTAGCTATGTTAGAGTACTGCGCTGTGACACCTGATATGTTCACACTGTTGTACAATCGTCACCACCATCTATCACTAGAACTTTGGTTTCTTTTTTTCTATCAGTACCAGGGATCGAACTCATGAACTATGCACTTGCAAGGCAGGCGCTTATGCCGCTGAGCTAAATCCCCAGCCCTATCACTAGAACTTTGGAATCTTCCCCAAAAGAAACTCTCCATTCACTAAACATTGTGTCTCTATTCCCTGCCCCTAGTTCCTCAAAGCTAACGTTCTACTTTTTGTCTATGAATTTTACTACTGTATATACCTTTTATGTGTAGAATCGAACAATACTGGCTCTTGTCTTTGATTTTTGACAAATCCTATTTATGTATTTTTATTGGTGCCTGTTTGCAGCATATAGTTCTTACATTCCTTGTGTGGAGCTGGTACACATATAGAAAACATCTTCATTCTTTGTATCAGCCTCTTTCTCTCCCTGCTCACCCACCTCGATCTCTTGATCCATCTTTGAGTTTCCTCACTTAGTGTAATGCCTTCAAGTTTCTTCTGTGTTGTAAGTTATGACAGATTTATTTACTTTTTGTGGTAGGATAATTTCCCACTGTATGCATGTGCCACATTTTCTTTACTTGCTGGACACTTGGGTTGCCTCCACTTTTTGACTATTATAAAAAATACTGCCCTGGATACATGTGTTTGAGACAGTATGTCTTCAATTCTTTTGTGCATATAACTAGAAATGAATGCTGGTTCATATAATTCCATTTTTAGTTTTTCAACAAATCAGCATGACATCTTTCATAGTGGTTGTGCCATTTCACATTCCCACCATTGGCATATAAGAGTTACACTGCAATTCATTTCTTCTTTTTTTTTCTTTTTTATTGGTACCAGGGATTGAACTCAAGACTGCATGCTTGCAAGGTAGCTGCTTATGCCGCTGAGCTAAATCCCCAGCCCCTGAAATACATTTCTGATGATCAATCAGCTAGCAATAAATACAACTAAGACATTCTTTAATGTTGTTGAAAGCAAAGAATTAAACACCACCTACTTGCAAAGAGACTTGTTACTCAGTCTTGATTAGAGTCATCCACTTTTTTGAACACCTGCACTGTATTTCAAATTGCTTGTTTTCCCAAAGTATTTACATTCCCAGGGCAAAGCACCATCATAGGGAGATTCAGTGGGTGAAACTTGCCCTTTCTTTAGTAATATGAAAGAAGGTTTGTAGACAATACTGACCTGATGCTTCCACCGTGAATATTCTTTCAGGCACACGAGTTTTAGCGAAAGTACACTGTATATTGAACTTGAGGATCTGGACGTTGATTCTCTATAAACGTCATTGGAAAGTGTTCGTTTGTCCTCAGGAAAACAGGGACCACTGTTCGAGGACCAATAGAGTCTCTTTAAAGATGGGGTAAGTCTCACTGGGAGAAATTGACAAGACTGAATAATGCCCTAAAATAGTGCTTTGAAAAAGGTAGTGCACACCAGAACCACTTGAAGAGCTTGATAATATTACAGACAGCTAAGTGAAGTAGAAATATTATAGGCAGTCAGGGCTGGGGCCCTGGGGTATCAGTGCAGAGGATAAGAACACATTAGAACTGTGGCCAGAGGTGCATCGGTTGGAGGCCTGGCCTCAGGATAAAGAGGGAATGACAATGTCTACATGCTTTCCCAAGAGATAAGATAATTGGTATCCCCCGGTCCAATAAAGTCTAGAGAGACATCAGTCCCTGGTGGACGACAAAGAACCCCCAATCCACTCCTTCCTAAAGAAGACCTTTGTTCTTTCCATATATACTTGCTACGTGACCTGCTTCCTCATTGGATCAATATTACCTAAGTGGCTGTACTTATAGTCTAATTGGTTGATCATAGTTTTGACCCATGTTGTACCTACCTCATGATTTTGCTCTATTAAACTTCCTCTGAGAGTGGGCTAATTGGCGACCCACTTTCAGGAGTCTCCTGACTCCTGAACGTTTTCCTACTCATAACATCCATTGATCCCTAGAATTCATTCTTTAGTTATGGAGAACAGGAGCGCAACATATCTGACATCTAGAAGGTCGGGAGTTACATTTACTTTTTTTGTATCATTTAGAGGCACAAGAGAGATAATTGGAAAGGGGTAAGATTTTGCTTTTTTTTTCATGGATTCTGGGTTGTGACTTGTTTGAAAAAATCAAAAATTGTCACTGTTGCTTGTCAATTGCTTATGCCTTGAGTTTTTATGCTTTGTCTTTTTTTACACACTTTTTTTTGTTAAAATGATAAGTTTAAATTGAGAACATAAGAAGATTATGATGTTTCTTTGATGGGGCATTTTACTTTTGCAGGCAAGGTTCTGGATTACTGCCCTGTATATGCTGCTTTGGGAGTTACTAATTGCTGAATTTATTGGTGCTCCTTGCTTGATCTGTTTAACTTGTTTTGACTGTTGTGGCTTGTTGTTTTATTTTAGATAGCAGTGCTAGGGAAAAATAATTTTAGTGTGTCCCCTAGTGGACTTTGATACTAATCAAAATGTGAATTCATGAAATACTGTAAAATGGGTCTTTTTATAAAATCCAGCTTATTTAGGGCATATATATATATATATATATATATATATATATATATATATAATCATGGGACCCCAGCAGCCAGTTAAAAGCAGTTGTTCTCAAGACAGGGAGCAGGATTCACTGGGACAGTTTGGCCTGATACCCTCTACACTCTAGAGGGAAATGTCAAGCCTGTTCTGCCTGTTTTCCTTGTGGACGAATCTCCCAGTGGTGAGGAGACTATCTTAGCCCACTCTCACTTTTCCAGGCTGAGGGTGATGATTCATGGGCAAACTGTCTCAATAACTCACCATAAATATGAGAAGAAAAGAGTTCCTTTTTCTGATCTTTTCCAGTCTCTTTGAACTTTCCTTTTTTAAAACATGTTTGTGCTAAGGATTAGAGATGGAAGAACCCTGAGCTGTCTTAAATTTTCCCTCCTATGCAACAACTAAGAACTTTTAAATTGAGCCCATAGAAAATGAGTGTTTGCTAAAGCCAGAGACAGGGAAGTCATTTTAGGTAAGGAACACATTCAGCTTAAGGGAGAATGCTCAGTCTCCTGGATCTCTGTCTCCCCTCCTAGGCCTGGTTCTCATCAATTATGTGTGCAGGGGAGGGAAATACTTTCACTGATGACTAAACTGTGGTTGCTGAGTGATGGGCACAGGCTTTAGCCTATGAGATTCATGTGTATGTTACAGATACAGAGACACAGAAACTTTAGAGTAGATTTTCAGTAAAACTTAGCCTTGTCTCGCTTCTTAGGAAGATTGTCTAGGTGGTTAGATAGACAGCACAAAGGTTTTGGGAACTTCTTTCACCTAGAGCTCAGGGCAGGATTTTTTCAAGCTATTACTTGCCTTTCTATCTCTAGAGGTGATCTTTTCTGCAGGCTGAGAAGTGCTCCAGCTACTTTCAGTTTGCCCTTTGGTGTTTTCCCCCCCATTCTCTGTCAAAGAAGTGCAAAGCAGTTGTTTGAGTCTATTGATTACTGGTTTAATTTTGCTAGCAATGCTTCCTTCTTTAAATATGACTGGTATAGCTGAAATCAGTTGTAACTTGTGCATTTGGAAACAAATACTGGAGTTAGGAGTGTGAGTTTCCAGAGAAGGTAGGGGTATAAGTCAGTAAGGGTGGCTAGTCCCATCTGACATAACTCCTAGTCACTCTCCAGATAGCAGCCACCTGCTCTGAAACTGGACACCTGAGACGATGTCTTGAGAGTGTATGGAAACCAAGTAGGAATTAAAAGGAAGATCTATTTCCCTCGTGTATTTCAAATGAGAAGCTCAGTGTCAAATTCTCACTCCTTTGGACTGTATTATTAAGCATTACAAATTGAGCCTCACATTTCTTTTTGCACTTGTGCATGGACTGCCTACCCCCTAGATGAAAAGTGGAATGCAGACAGAAGTGTTGATTATGATAGTATTTCACAACTAGAATTATACTATAAAAGTGAGGGAAAATGGTCAGAATTACCTTATGTTAATACTTTTTTTTGCATTAAGAGATGATCCTTACTTGTGTGCAAAGTGTAAATGTAAGACACAGGAAAACCAGATACCTCTGGCCCTTTAAGGCACAATCAGATGCATCTAGTATTGCTGAGCCTGAGGTTTTCTTCTCTTGCTTTGTGGACTCTAAGTTCAAGGTTTCCAAGGCAACCTTAATTAAAGCTTCATCCACTATTACTGAGCCTAAGGTTCCCCTCACTTACTATCAGTGACTACAAACAGATCAAACAAGACATGGGAAAATTTTCAGATGACCCTGAAAAGTACACTGAGGTCTTAAGGGGGCTTACTCAGACATATGAAATAGACTGGAAAGATATAATACTACTCTTAAATCAAACATTGACTTCTAAAGAGTGACAAGTAGCATTATAAGTTACCATCACATTTGGAGATGAATATCATATTCTTAATTTTAGAATGTAAGAAGACAGACAGTCAGGGGAATAGGTGGTTCCTACTGGAATCCAAGCAGTTCCTATACAAGATCCCTGCTTGCCTACCAACCAGACAGGAGACTGGAATAGGAGACATCTTCAGACATGTATTCTTGAAGATCTAGGAAGGATAAGAACTAAGTTCTCCAATTATTTTAAATTGTTAACTATTCATCAGGAGAAAGATGGGAACCCTTTGCCTTCTCAGATCGTTTACAAGAGGCCCTGATGAAACATACATCCTTGACTCTCGATTTGATAGAAGGACAGATAGTTCTTAAAGACGAGCTTATTAGCCAGTCAGCTTCAGATATTCAGGAAAATCTACAAAAGGTGGCTTTTGCTCCAGATAGCCCACTTGATACTTTAGTGAGAATTGACTCCTCAGTATTTTATAATCAAGCCCAGGAGGAAGACAGGGGGAAAAAACAAAGAGATCAAGAGAAAGTGGCTGCCTTGGTTGTGGCCTTAAAAGGAATAAACTCTAAGTCTGATTCTCAAACTTCAAGAAAAGCTCAATGACTAAAGTCACTTGCTACTGCTGCACAGAGTGGGGCAACCTTAGGAGGAATGTGATTAAAAACAAGCACAACAAAAGGCCCCCTGAGCCATACCCTGACTGCAAAGGTGGACATTGGAAGTCAGACTGCCCCCTGAGACAGAGGTCCCAGGGATGAGACACATTTCATCATCTGGCCCAGTAAGACAGAAGGGTCCAAGGACACTCTCTGTCTTCTCCCTCTGGCCAGACTGTCATGTCCATGAAAGAGCCCAGGTAACCATGACTATACAGCAAAAAGAAACCAACCTACTGCTGGACACTATCACGTGTCTCTCGGTCCTTCTTCTCAACCCTGGCCTTCCTTCCAGGTGTCATACTTCAGTAAAAGGAGTCACCGGAGAAGGAGGTAACTCATTGTTTCTTACAGCCCTTAGTATGCAACGGGGAAGGCTTTCTCTTCTCCCATTCCTTTTTAATTATGCCTGAACATCCAATGCCCCTCTTGGGGAGAGACATCTTATTTTGCTTGAATACTGTAATATATATACACACCCAGGCCAGGTACACTGCCTCCTTCTCATGGAGACAGAAATAAATCATGAAGTATGAGCAACTAAATGTAGAAGAGAAAGAACAATAACAGTTTTCCTGATGATAAAGAACAATAACAGTTTTCCTGATATATATATATATATATATATATATATATATATATATCCTATATATATCCTATATATCAGAAAAACTGTTATTTCTCTCTCTCTCTCTCTCTCTCTCTCTCTATATATATATATATATATATATATATATATATATATATATATCTTTTTTAAACAGGGTTTCTATGCAGTTCAAGCTGGCCTTGAACTCACTTTGTAATACAGGCCAGCGTAGAACTCACATCAATTCTCCTGCTTCAGCCTCCTGAGTGCTAAGATTACAGGTGTGCACAATCATTCTTGGCCATGATATACATTTTAAAGAGTCTATTGTTTTTCCTCACCTCCTTACTGGAGACAATACCCTCCAAGGCCTGTAGTTTTAAAAAGACTATTGTCTATAATCAACATTTAAGGGCAAGAGGTTTACTTACATCCTGTAATAGCCCATGAAATACTCCAATCTTTAAAACTGAAAAAGCCAATGGAGAATGGACATTAGTATAGAAATATTATAGGTAGTCAGGACTGGGCCCCAGGGGAGTCAGTGCAGAGAATGAGCACACATTTCAACTGTGGTCAGAGGCACAACCGTTGGAGGCCAGGCTTTAAGATAAAAATGGAAGGACCAGGTCTACACACCTCCCCAGGGGTAAGAAAATTGGTATCAACTGGCCCAACAAAGTCTAGATAGACATCAGTCCCCAGTGGGTGACCAAGAATTCCTCTAATCCACTCCTTCCTAGAGGTCTTTGTTCTTTCCATATACGCTTGTTACGTGACCTGCTTCCTCATTGGATCAATATTACCTAAGTGGCTGTACTTGTAGTCTAATTGGTTGATCATAGTTTTGACCCACGTTGTACCTACCTCATGATTTTGCTCTATTAAACGTCTCTGAGACTGGGCTAATTGGTGACCCACTTTCAGGTCACCTCCTGATTATCAGGAGCTATTTCTCCTAAGAAAGTTTTTCTATTCTTAACCTCCAGTGTTCTTTCTTTGATTTTTGGGAACACGAATTTGGTGTATAAGACATCTACCAGGTTGGGAGTTATATTTATTTCCCCTGTATCAATAAGACATAGGCTGAGGATGGTGTCAATGGAGTTTCCAACTCAGTCTGGGGGAGGGGCATAGAATCAGCATTACTCCTACATTTCTAGGTGATGCTGCTGCTGCCAGCCCTGGCACCTTGCTGGGAATCACTGCTCTGAGATGAATTAAGTCATTACAAGAGTCCATACATACACCTCTGTTACAGGCAAATTGTGTTTTATTCCAGAATTATTATTTATTAAGGTGTAATCTGTTAAAAAAAAACTGATAATGCATACAATTTGGTATCTTTTGCATGGATAAATACATTTCTATTACTTTCACCATGGTCCAAGTCAAAAACATATTTACTGCTTCCAGAAGTTTACTTGTATCCATTTTGTGTGTATGAGATAAGGAAACAGCATAAAATCTATCCACTTAACAGATTTTTTAATCTGTAGTTTTAGTAGTACACAATGACATTTTGGGGAGTTGGTACATGAACATAAATCATCTTATTTCTTTTTTATCCCCTTTCTCTTCTTTCTCCTTCCTCCATCACTTGCTCCTCTTTTTTTTTCAAATGAGCTACCTCCCTGTTTACACTATCTTTTATATATTTTGATCTTTGTTTTAGCTTTCTCATAGGTTTTTAATTGCATAAAACCTTATTATGTTTTACATCAGATCTAGACTTTACTCATCTTTGTTGTTTTTATTTATATTACAGTGCTAGGGTTGGAACCCAGGACCCCTTGCATGATGAGGCAATTTCTCTACCCCCAGCCTAAATGTACTCATCTTGGATAATTGCAAGCTGACATCCATAGAACCTTCCCAAGTTTCCCTCCCCTGGGCAACCACCATTCTCCTCGCAACATCTATAAAGTTATAAAGCTGTGATTAGGTGTTTTCTCCAGAATGGTGTGTTGACAACTTTTTAATTTCCAGAATAGATGTATTTGCTTATTCTTCCTCCTCTCCTCCACTCCTCCTCCTTTTATTTTTCCTTTTTGTACTGGGGAGTGAACCCGGGGTTTTTGCACTCTTACATCATCAGCTGTAGTTTTTTGAGACATGGCCTCACTAAGTTGCTAAGTTGCCCAAGCTGGTCTCAAATTTACAGTTCTTCAGCCTATATTTGTCCTTCTGTAAGTGACTTGTTCCACTTAGCAAAATACTTTCCATGTCTGTGTGTATTGTCTCATATGGTAGAAGTTCCTTCTTTTTATGACTGAACAATATTCTATTGCACACATTTACTATATTTTCTTTGTCCATTCATTTTAACTCATTAACTCTTACTGAGACATGCCCCACTTGGTAGTATGAGTGGGTGTTTGTGTAACTTAATTGTTGGCTGCATTGTTTAGCACTAGGAAAGAAATTATTATTTTTTTTTTTTGGTACCAGGGATTGAACTTGTGACCTTACGCTTGCCAGGCAGGCGCTTATGCCACTGAGCTAAATCTCCAACCCTGAAATTATCTCTTTACTATTACAATTTTACACTTTATCTTAACCCTCTCCTCCCCCCACTTTCTGAAAGACCTTTACAAGAAAGAATTAGACCTTACTTTTCTATTATCCACTGTAGATGCCTGATAACTATGAAAATAAATGGAATGATTGCCTTCTCATAAGCAGTTGTGACTGATATGTCTATTAATGTTTCAAACAGGAAAATGTGGACATTGTTTCTTTGGATCACAACACTGTCCTTTGGAGAGAAATTCAGATATAAACAAGGAGAATATAAAAGGAAATAACGAGAGCTACAAGCTTGTGTCTAGATGTCCTCTTAAGGCTCATGTGCTCATAGGTGAGACTTTTGAGGGATGATTGGATCATGGACATGTGATACTCATCAGTGGATTAGTGCACAGAAGAGTTTACAGCTGATTTGATGTTAGGTGGCAGATCTGGTCAGATGAGGTAGGTCTCTGGGAATGTATCCTGGAAGGGTGCGTCTTCCTTCCCAAATCCTCCCTTCTCCCTCTGCTTCCTTGCTGGCATGACATGAGCAGTTTTTCTCTTCTACACCACTCTGCAATACTATTTTCGCCCTGAAGCCAGCCAACCATGAGACCAAATACTTCTCTCCTTTTTAAATTGTGATACCAGGTATTTTGTCTCAGTGGCAAAGAAAGTGACTAACACAGAAAAGAAACGGGGTTTGATGATATATGATATATGATATATGATATATGATATATGATATATGATATATGATATATGATATATGATATATGATGTTTTTATGAAAAGACAGGCTAATGTCAGATCCTAGCACATTATGCTTTTGGATTTCTTCCAGGAAGCTAGAAAGACTGAAGTGGAGCTCAGGTAGAAACTTCAGAATTCCTTAGAAATGAGTGCTTTCCCAATAAAACTTTGAGAAAGCTATAACTCGACCCAGAAAATCTGGTGGTGCCACATCCCAGCTTCCCTTCCCACGGAAATTGTGACAACATAAATGCACATAACGTTAAGTCACTCAGCTTCTGCATAATGTCTCACACTTCAATAAATAATTAATGCTCTGCACTTTGGGTAGAATGGTCAAGGTGGGAACTAAAACATAGAGGATTAAGAAGTAAATATGAAGAAATGCAGGAAGGAAAAATAAACACCTCCTCTAAGGACTGTGATGTGAAGAGATCAAAAGGTAAGCAACATTTATTACCAGAAACTGATTTTCATATGATCACAATGAATTATTTAGTACTATTAAAATGAACAGAGCCATTGTAGACTCAAGACTATAAAGTGACATTACTGAAATAGTCTGAGATTTGAGTTTTCATTGGCTTGGTTTTTGCTGAATCTACTGAGTAGCAGTAATGGTAACCCTTCGTGCTCACATATCATTTCTTACCTGGCCACGACCTCCTCATGCACCATTCAGTGGAATACCACACCATGTCAAGAAGGGATGGCAGACACTGAAAAAACAAAATCCACTGGCACTAGCATCTTTCTGTCTTTGCATTTTGGTGACATGCTACTGATGGCACTGTAACACCTCACTAGACAGATGTTACTATCAAGTCCAAGACTGCGTCCATAAAGCTTGCTTGTCAGTGGTGTGTGGATGCTATGCGTGTGTCAGGGGTGGTGAGTGTCCCAGTGCAGCACAAATACAGCCTTAGAATTAAATGCACTAAGAACTGCATATTGGCACGCTTGTGAGACAAATCTGATTATACAATTCAGCCTCCCTCTGCCAGCACAGAGTCCCCAGCTGAGCCTCTTAGCAAAGGACTGATATTAACTGACATTTTATCATTTGCATGGGCAGAGTATTTGATTCCAGTGATGTCTCTGAAGCTTTGGAAAGAAAACTCTCCCAAGATCTTTGCATTTGAGTGACATCTGCAAGGGGTTACAAGGGAACTTACTCATTTTTGCGTGCACTTTGGCATGTGCCTATGAAGCTTCACTTCCAGAGTCTGCCTAATTGCCCCAGGCAATGACTTGGCACGTGGTTCCTCAGGGGATCAAGTGTTCCAAGAAAGCTTGCAGAGGCTGCCAGTCAGTTCATCCAGCCTGATGTCTCCTGCCACACTTCAGATGGGGACCTAGAGTGTGACTTAACTTGGGAGGGCAAGCAATCCAATGTAGGGCCTTGTCCTGTGGTTTCAGAAGGCTAATGCCACATTCATGAATGTCCTGGAATTCACGAACTTGTGGCCTATTTGAGGCATCCTAGCACATGAAATGGGTGTGTATTCATGCCATGCTGACTATGGAAAAATATTTTTCTCTTTCCAAAAAATGTAGATTTTTTTTCATTCTGTTTATTTTGATCTTTTTTATGAATTAAAAGTGCATTTTTCTACTCAGTGATCAGGTTTTTAAAATACTTCTTGTTAGGGACTGGGAGTAGGGTTAGGGAGATGGAGAGAGGAGGGTGAGAGAAGTAGGGAGGGGCTACATGACCAAAGCTTGATATATGCATATGCATGGAAACTTTACAGTGAAATCCATTAATTTGCACAATTAATATGTGTTAATAATTACTATAGCTTTTAAAAGAAGATATACTAATTTACCATAAAATATAGCCTGTAGAAATCTCATACACCAAGGATACAATCTACTACCTTGGTAGTAAATGGTCATTGAAATGCTTATTCTCATTAAAATGAATGCTAAGAGAAAATGCTTATTACAAAGAAGTAAAAATGCCTAGCTTACTCACTAAAACCTACTTTCATGAATGAGTCTTCATATCTTTAAGCAATAAAAGCATAAAGAAACATGATTCCCTTTGTTATTTTACTGTTTTAGATTTGTAATAGCATAACTAATGATATACTTTAAAACAATTTCTATCGTGGTAATGAAAATCTCCTCCCCCCAGACTATGCGACAAAGGAGGAGATAGTAAAGACCTTTGAGGTTTTCTTTACAATATTTTACTAATGTATTATGTTTATTTGCATGAGCAGCTCCTTCCGTACTCCTATTGCAGAACTGAGAGCTGTCTTGTCATCCTTAATTTATTTGTCAGAAATTCTATAGCATGTATCCTGTACTGGTCCCTGTTTTAAGCACATTACAAATTATTATCTCATTTATACTTTCCAACTACTCAATGAGGCAGGTAGCATTATCCCCATTTGACAAGTGAAGAAATAGATGCACAGAGACTAAAGGGCTTGCCCAGCGTTACACAGCTAGAAATGGTGGAGCTTGGGATTTGTACACAGGCAGCCCACGATCATGACTGCTGCACCTTAGTACTCTCGTTATTCATTATTTTTGCTACTAAAGTTTTTTTGAGTACTATTTTAGGTCATATTCAACTGCCAAGCCCACAGCATGCCAGAGAACCTAATAAGCACAAAAGGTGACAGTAAAATTCATTCTTGGAAAATGAATTTCAGCCCAGGATTGAGTGTCAGTGCTGAGGAGAGCTTGTTTTTAAGGTCCTGATTCCTTGTTCACACTTTCAGAGGTATTCCAATTCCTTCTTTCTCCATCTAATTAGCTTCTACTCAACCTTCAGGACCCACTTCTTTCATCCTCACCTTGGAGACAGCATTTGAATAGCCAGGCAGGTGGGGCAGTTTCATGATGAATATACATTCTGGGAGAATACCTGAGGCTAGTTTTGTCCAAGGCTGGGTTTTGGTATGCTCCGGGTGACCCAAGAATAATTACAACCATGTCTATAATGATACATATTTGATTTTTTTATCACAACTTGGTAATGTAGTGCTTTTATTAACTTTGCAGATGAAGAAGCTGAGAGACAGAGAGGTTCAATAGCTCACCCAAGAACATATATTCAATGGGCCATTTGCCTATATTTACCATGTACCTAATCATGACAAGACAACATCTGTTTGGGAAAGTCAACTGCACTTAAATAGCTAAAGAAAATACAAAAAGGAGTTCTTGAGAACCAACAGTGATGTAGACCTCTGGGCATCTGAGACATGTTTGCAAGGTCATTTTTTTTGGGGGGGGGGTTTGTTTGTTTGTTTGTTTTATTTTTTGCTGTTGTTGTTTTGTTTCAGTTTGGTTTTTTGCTGTTTTGGTTTTTTGAGACAGGATCTCACTATGTAGTTCAGGTTGGCCTTGAACTCACTGTGTAACACAGGGTGGTCTCAAACTCACAGTGATCCTCCTGCCTCAGCCTTCAGAGTGCTGGGATTTTGTGAGTCTTTTGCAGTTCTCCATGTGGTGGCTCACATGGCCAGACAAGGACATGTTACAAGTATGTCTCCTGGGAGAGATGAGGCATTGAGGCTGTTTTGGGGAGAAAAGGCAGATGATTCTGGAGTGCTGACTTTTTTCCTGAAAGTTTAGAGTAGCTTCATTCAACAACCCTTCATGAAATGTTTACCATGTGCTGGTCTTCCTCCAGCCCTGGAGATACAATAGGGAGTAAAACTAGGCAAAATCCCAACTGTAAGGGTTTTTTTCCCTTTGAATTATTCTATTTATTACACCTACCATCATTGTTGAATGTAACAAAACACAATAATTTTAGAACAAATAAAATAAACAGGTACACATGTATAGAGATCACATGTACTTTACGAATTTTTTGTGTAAGCAGTATGGTCTTGGGCTTTGGATCCTAGCTCAGCTCTGACGGTGAGGACTTGGACAGTCTGCAAGCTGCGGGTTAAGTTTCTTCTTGTATAAAGGAATACAGTAGGGGTTTGGGTTGTAGCAGTGTGATAGACCACATGCCTAGCATGTTTAAGGCCTTGAGTTCCATCCTCAGCACCACTAAAAGGAAGCAAACAAATGGGAGCATGATCCTCTTTCAGATATTATCATTTCTTCCTCAGTTGTACACTGTGGTAGCAAGGCCTCAGCTAATCTTTCTGCAAGGCAAAACTGTGTATGCAGGTCTCTCCTGACTCCTGAAATGGATAAGATCCTCGTGGCCGTAGGCATGGGGACCACCATGTCTTTTGGAGTAGTACACTTTTCCTCATTCCTAGAATGTGCTCTTCTTCCAACGTGTAGACCCAATATCTGTAACTCCACCTCCAAGGCAATCACTGAAAATATAAACTACACTGTTCCCAGATTTGGGGTAGAGAGAACAAGGCCACAGCATGAAGCAAGCTCAGCCTTGGAACCAGTGCCACATGTGAGCTACTGCCAGACTGGAACAGTTAGACCCCAGCCGCTTACAGGAGGTGGGCTGGCAAACAAGCAGTACCAATACTCCACCCCCACTCCCACCTTCACCCTAAGTGACTGGCTTATCCAGAGAAACACAGGCTATGATGATAGCTATGGAGGTGAAATGCAATTGGAGGCCTGTGGTGCTTTGGTGTTTCACCAGCATTAGAGGCCTAGGGCCGGTGGTCTGATCATAGGTTCAGAGGATAGTGGCACACAATGTGACATCTAGGGTGGGATCTCCTTCTGAGGGTTGCAGCCATTGTTGATTCACTATGGTCTTGATTTTGAAGTTTCTATATCTTTCCCATTGCTTTGTTGGGTTGGATTTTATTTTCTTTGGTTTTGTTTGATTATGTCAAATCTGACAGCAAGAGAAGCTATTTCAAAGATACCAAGATAAATTACGGTAGCAATTTTGGATTTACTATTGGTTCGTTTTGAAATCTTTTATTGCATTCATTGTTTTCTTTTTACTGTTTCTATCCTATTGTGTTATGCTTGATTTTTACTATGTCTGAAGATATCTGCAGCTATTTTGAAGACATCAAAAGGCATTATGGTAACTATTGTTGATTCCATAATGTTTTGAAGTCCTGTATCTCTTACACTGTTTTTTAGTTAAAAAAAGAAAATATAAACTACATTCCAATAAGAACATTTGGAAGGCAAAACTGTGTATTCAAAAATTTCAAATTCAAGGTAACTTTGCAAGACTAGTACCAATATATTCCCCCCATCATTTGGTAAGTTACAAACCTGAAACTGTTGGTGCTTTGGCATGTATTTCCCACAAATAAGGTGTCCTGCTACAAAACTTGATACAACCATTAAAACAGGTATGTTAACCAGGCATGGCAGTGCATTCCTGTACTCTCAGTACTCTGAGAGGCTGAGGAACAAAAATGGCAAATCAAACTCAGTCTGAACAATTTAGTAATTTAGGCAAACACTGTCTCAGAATTAAAAAGAAAGGTTTAGGGATGTAGCTTGCTGCAAAGGCCCTGAGTCAATCTCTAACACCATAAAAAAAAAACAAATAAAATAAAATAAGTATTTTAATGCACCACGGCCATCTAATTCCCAAATATCACTTAAGTTTTTCTGAATGCTTCAATAATCTCCTTTATAGCAAAAAGATCCAGTCCAGAATGATGGGTAGCATTTCACCTTCTTGTCTTATTAGTCTCCTTCAGTCTGGAACCATTCCTCCATCTTTCCTTGTCTTACAATGACCTTGACACTTTTAAAGAGTATAGGCTATGTTGTTTATAGAATGTTCCTTAATTTAGGTTTGTCTGAAGCCTTCTCATGGTGAGGTTCAAGTAACGCCTCCTTTACTGGAATAGCACAGAAGTGATGCTGTGTGTTCTCATTGCCTCCTATCAGGTGGCACATGATTTCAATTTGTCCCATTATTAATTATGTTCTCTTTGATCACTTCATTAAGGTGGCAGTATCTGCCAGGATTCTCCACTGCAAAGTTATTCCCTTTGTAATTAATAAGTATTCTGTGTGGAAGTGCCCTGAGACTATGTCAATTTTCCATTTCTCATCAAACTTTCACCCACTAATTCTAGCATCCATTGATGTTTCTTGGCTGAATTAATTATTACTATGATGGTTGCCAAGTGGTGGTTTTCTACTTCAATCATGCCTTAAACATTTATTAGCTGATTTTTTTATGTAAGGAAAAGCTTTTCTCTTTCTCATTTACGTAAGTATTGACCTATGTATTCTGTGTTCTTATAAGGTTTTATGTCTTTCTCCCTTGTTGTTTTCAAAACTCCTACATAATATGGTATTTCTGCTTTCAGAAGAATGTACAGACAGCATTTGCAAAATTTAGCCTATTCTCAGAGATGTGGTCAATCTCTCCAAGCCACCAAGCCCCATTACAGAGTTATATTTCACTGTGACAAATTTTATCTCATTCATTCTCTCATTCATTCAATATTTAATTAAGCACCATACGGATTTCCATTACAGGGTCAGAATAGCTACATTTATTGAGCACTAATACCATGTGCTAAGTTGTTTGCATGCATCCTTTGAATTCGCCATCCTTGGAAAAGACCCATCCTATGAACGATGTGTTATCATCATTTCCAATTTACATGTGAAGAAATGAGGGAATGGAGAGCTATACGTGCATGCTCAAGGACATACAGCCCATAGGTGATACAGTGAGGATCTCTGTGTGTATGATTTCTAAACCAGTGCCACTAAACTCTATGACCTTTCCCTAACTTACTCCCTTCAAACACAAAAGTTCTGGTACCTCAGTTATCATTGCTTTTTCTGCTTGTTTTTATTTGTTTTCTGGTACAAATTGCTGAACTCTTCTGATATCTTTCTTTGGGATGTTGATTCATTCCTGAGGGCTTGGTTGAATGTATTTTCTGTATAAAACAACTGTGATTATGAAATTTCTTCTAAAAACAGACTTTCAGTATCCAGTGCAGCCTACCAGAGAATGCCCAGGTAGAATGCGCAGTGCAGAGGGTTCCTCTGTGCAGCACTGCTCCCTGAGAGCAACAGTGCTGATTTGGGAGACTCCAGGCTGCTGACAGTTGAGGCCCTGAGGAGTGCTTCTCTGAGGTTGAACAGTTTGCAATTTGTGTTCAAAGTATGATTTAAAAATCCAACAAGTGGCAGATGGCCATTGAGGATCATCCTACAAGATCAGTGGTGCTAGAGACTTGCTCCTCCCAGTCACTCATTCATTCATCAACTATTTAATTAAGTACCAAAGAGTATAAAGCAAGGTGGATGCGAATCTTGACCACAAAATTCAGTCATTCATTGGAGGAGCCAGACAAGTAAACTGTCTTAGAAAAGTGGTCAGTGCTAAGGGAATACCAATGACCCAGCTATTCTCAAACTTCTTCCTGCTTTCCAAATGCTTCATAAAGATTATGCTTGCCAATGCTCATTCATTCATTCATTCATTTATTCATCCAGAAGTTGGTTACTAACAGTAAGCTCTGTACTGGGCACCAGAAACAGGATGGGAAGGGGAGCGGACAGCAGCCAGGCAGTCACGTGGTGAAAGTCAGAATGGCAGAAACCCCCACCCAGTCTGAATGATGGGTGGGAGGGCAAAGAAAGCTCTGAAGTCAGTCTGGAAGAAGTGGCCTGAAAGCTGTGAGGGGAAATCAGTCAGACTAAAGGGAAGGGGTGCCTTTACCAAGCGAAGGAGACTAAGAGAGCAAGAAAGCAAGATCTGAAGGACTCAGGCAAGGGAAGTTTTGGAGGAAGAGCGGCCTGAGAGCTATGGAGGCTGAGCTGTATCTAAGGCAGGCTACTGAGATCTGATCTGAAAAGGAGACGAAGGTCACAGAGCTCCAGGTCCTGACTACATAGAGCCAATCTCCGAGGCAGCTAACAATCTTTGAAGAGCACAGAAATACCCCTGATAGAATCAAAATAAGGTGCTGGACACTTCATCAGATTCCCTTTATTTGACTGGTATAGGATAAGTGGTTTCTATTCCTGATTGAGGGAATTCTAATGTGCAGACTTGTCACACGTACAACTTTCTTGCTAAGATTTCTTAACTTGACTTACACTGTTTGCACAGGTCCATGCAACTTTTCAGGGGCTGCTCTTTGTCAAGCTTTGGGCTGGTGACTACTAATTGTCACAACCGTTGTAGCCAACCAAAATACGCAAACCATAAAAATATATAGCTTGGGATAATTTACTAGAAATACTGATTTAAATTCTGCGGCATTCAAAGCATGCTTAAAATTCACTAAAGTAGTTTCCATTTGATCCCCACATGCAAGAATCTGGACTGGCTCCTAGTTTAACCTCTTTCGGTCTGCGAGCGAGTTGTGGCTAGTGACACAGAGCTGTTCTCCCCAGAGACTGAATCAAGAGCCAGAGCACCCTGCTGTCTCATTGCTTGGAGCTGCAGAAGGAGGGGTCTTGAGAGGGAAGTGAGGCTCTTGACTGTCACTGTGACCTGAATTTTGCTGCAGGACGCCACGCTGCAGCACTCAACAAATTCATTTTTGCATTATTTGGATCTGAGAGATTCTTGCTCAATCTCAACCTCTGTGACCTTAGGCATGTCACAAAACCTCTATGAACCTAAGTTTCCTTTTCAGTAAAATGAGAGTAAGGCTAACTAGAGAAGTTACTGAGAAGGTTAGACAAAAGGATAGGTATAAAATACTCTGTGCCTAGGGAAATCACCTTGTGTTTCTTTGTATTACTATATTATTGCATATTAATTTAAAAATGGGCTTCACTGTGACATTTGCATACATGAATTAACATACTTTGATCATACCAATTACCATCTCTTACCCCCCAGTCCCTCTCTCATGGTCTCTTTTCCCTCTCCTTGTAGCTCTCATTCTATTTTCATGTGGTCTTTTTTTTCCCTAGATTTCACACATGAGATAAAACATACAGTGTTTGTGTTTCTGGGTCTGGTTTATTTCACGTAATATGATGATCTCCAATCTCTTGCAGTTTCCTGCAAATGACATTGTTTTTCCTTCTTTATGACTATCTAATACTCCATGGTATATATGTATACATTTTCTTTATTCATCCTTTGATGAACACCTGAGCTGATTCCATATACTTGGTATTGTGAATTGTGTTGTAATAAATGTGGTACACAGGGGTCCCCATAGTATGCTGATGCTCATTCCTTTGGGTATATATGCAGAAGTGGGGCAGCTGGATCATGTGGTAGTTTTATTTTTAGTCTTCTGAGAAACCTCCACATTGATTTCCACAGTGGTTGTACTAATGTCCACTCTCACTAACAGTATAGAAGAGTTCCTTCTCCTCCCCTCCTCTACATCTTCACCACTGCTTATTATTTTTTATTTCCTTCAAATAGCCATTCTCCTGTGGTGAGATAGAATCTCAGTGTAGTTGTGATTATACTGAACATGCTTTCATATAACTATTGGCAATTTGTATCTTTTTTGAGAAGTGTCTGTTCAGTTCATCTGCCCATTTATTCATTAGATTGCTTTTCTTGGTTCTGATTTTTTATAAATACTAGAGATGTTAATCTTCTGTTAGATGGATCACTTGTAAAGACTTTTCTCCCATTCTGAAGGGTGTCTCTTCACTCTGTTAATGATTGCTTTTGCTACACAGAGGCTTTTTAACTTGATGCAATCCCATTTGTCAATTCTTACTCTTATGGAATGACTGTACTGCTTCTGTTGCCATCCTTTCCTGTACCCAAAGGGAAACCTTAAGAGAAAGCAGCCAGTTATTTACTTACTCAGGTTAAAGTGACAACAGCAACAGCTTGGCAGAGTAAAGGCTTGCTTGATGCATCTGAGCAGTTGACAAAGCATTGCTGAGACATCACAGTCTTCTAATGGCCTTAGTGTAAGAATGCTCTCCAGCTCTGACATTCCAGGGCTGATTTCCATAACTATCCAAGCATTATGAGAACCAGTGCCTGGAGACAGCTTCTCTGTGCTCAGTATTCAGAACTCCATTTATCCAAGAATGCAGCACGTAATATGGGTTGATATCTATTTTTAACCTCATGTCATCCTTGTAGGGAAGAATAATTGTGATTAGCTCCACTTTCCAGGTGAAAAGATTGGAGCCTAGAAAATTTCAAGGACAAAATCATAGTCAATGGTATTTGTCTTGTATCTCCACTTTCTCATCGCTGAGACACAATACCTGACACCCAGTATTTAAATGAGGACAGGTTTGTTTTAGCTCACACTTTTTAGAGGATTCATCCATAGTTGGTAGACTCCAAGGCAGGAAGGGCATGGCAGAAATGTCTGGCACAAGAAAGCTGCTCACCTCATGGCAGCCAGGAAACAAACAGAACAGGAAGTAGCTGGGGAAGGAGTCATGTCCACAGAGAACTGCTTCTTTTGACCTCACCTCTTAACAGGATATTTAACCATGGATGCATCAGTAGATTTAATCCACTGATATGTATGGCAGCCCTATGATCCAATCACCTTCCCAGCCCCACCTCTGAACACATGAGGCTTTGGGGGACATTCTAGATCTAAATAAACACTTCCCTGTGGTTTACTTTTTAATATATTTGCTCAGTTAACAATGGTTTATCAAGCATTTATAGAATATCAGACATTATTCTATGGGCTGAGAATACACGGGTTAATAGCAACAACAACAAAACCACCAACTTACATTCCAGAGAATTGAAAACAAATTAATTGAAAAGGAAATTCATTAACAAATTAACAGCTTATAGAGAGAAGTGCTAGAAAGAAAACAAAAGCAAACATTTCTGAGGAGGGAAGGGTTGTGCTAAAACCTTCAGATGGCTGAGGAGGAAAGGTGTCCAGGTGGAGGGAGCAGAAGAATGTAGGCCCGAGGCAGGAGTGTACGCTGTCTGAGAAGGGAGTCCAGGAGTGGTGAGACTGAGGAGCAATAAATGGGGGGGGGCATGGAAGGAGATGAGGTTCAAACAGATCAACAAGGGCCAAGTACAGAGGGCTTTGGCAGCATCAACTGCCACTCCCCACACAGTCATTACACTGTGATGCTACTGAACTATGTGAATATTCCTGCACTTGCTTAACTATTTCTCACTTCCATGTCTGCTCCTACAGCTCCTTCCCACAGAAAGGAACTTCTTTTCTCTCCTTTCCTTATCACTTAACTACGTACTAATCATTCTTTCTTCTATATCTCTGTACCCTTCCTGAGTCATGCCTTGGGTAATCAGCAGTGAAGAATACGCACCTGGCCTGGGCCCTCCTTGAGTTTGTGGTCTAGCGGGGAATACAGGTATTAAACAAGATCACTGGGGCAGGTGGGGACTTCAGTGCTCACACTCAGCAACTGACAAAACTACTGCAAATAAAATCACATATAGAAGAGCAAAAAGTCATCAACCAACAGGATCCAACTGACACTTATAGAATGTGCTACTCCATAGCAATAGAATATACATTGCAGAAGCCCTTGGTAATCCTTAGTTTCCACAGATTAACTAATTGTGGATCAAAAGTATTCAGGAAATAGTCATGAAATGGACAAATGAATTGAACAGATACTTTTCAAAAGAAGAAAAAAATGATCATGAATTGTGTATGAAAACATGTTCAACATCTGTTGAACACCAACATCAACAACTTGAGTCATCAGGGAAATGCAAATCAAAGCTACATTGAGATTGCATCTTACTCCAGTCAGAATAGCTATCATAGAGAATACAAAAATTATAAGTGCTGCTGAGGAGGCAGGAAAAAGTGAACATATACTTCTGGTAGTGATATAAATTAGTACAGCCATTACAAAAATAAGTATGAGCCAGATGTGGTAGTGAATGCCTATAATCCCAATACTCAGGAGGCTGAGGCAAGAAGATGATTGCAAGTTAGAGACTAGCCTGAGCTATAAAGTGAGCTCAACACCACGCTGAGCTGCATAGCAAGATCCTGTCTCAAAAAGACACACACAGCTGGGGATTTAGCTCAGCGGCATAAGCGCCTGCCTGGCAAGTGCAAAGTCATGAGTTCGATCCCCAGTACTGCAAAAAAAAAAAAAAAAAAAGACACACACAAAAAGAAAAAAAGTACAAATCTTCCTCAAAAAAAAGAAAAGTAGAGCTATCATGATACAGTTGGACCACTCCTTAGAATATATGCAAAGAAATTATAGTTAGCACACTATAAAGATATCTGCATACCTATGTTTATTGTGGCACAATTCACATTAGTCAAGATATGGCACCAGCTAGGTGCCCATCACCAGAAAAAAAGATAAAGAAAATGTGAATTATTCAGCCATGAAGAACAACAAACCATGTCATTTGCAGGAAAATGGGTGAAACTGGAGATCACCATAATAAATGAATAAAATAGGCAAGATTCAGAAATTCAAACAGCACACATTTGCTCTCATATGATGAATTCAGTGGGAAAACGAGAGAGACAACATAAAGGCAGAAGCAGCACTGTTAGAGAAGGGGAAATGAAAGGGAAGAAGGATAAAAGAAGGAATGGAGTAATGGGGAAGAAATGATCAAATTATATGATTGGATGAACATGCCAAAATGAAACCCACTATTCTGTATTATGCACTAGTGCAAAAAGAAAAATACTTGGGGACCTTTTTCTCGTCATTCCCTGTACAATATGGTATAACAATTTACATAATTTTTATATTGTATCAAGTGATGCAAGTCATTTAGGTATCATTTAAAGTATACTGGAAGGTAGTGTACATGCAAATACTACATCATTTTATATTAGACCATTGTGTTAGCCAAGATTCCACCATTGTCATGAAATACCTGAGATAAGCAACTAATAAGGAAGAAAGATTTATTTTGGATCACAGTTTCAGTCCAAGGTTACTTGGCCAAGTTGCTTTTGTTCCTATGGTGAGGCAGAGCACCATGGCAGAATGTGTATGGCAAAGGAGGTCTGTTTACTTTAGAGCACCTAGAAAGTAAACAGAGGGAAAAAGAGAGGAATCAAGATGCCAGGATCTCCTTCAAGAATGCACCCACACACACACACAGTACTCTGACTTCCTTGCAGAAGACCCTATTTCCTAAAATGTCTACCACCTCCCAATAGGGCCACAGGCTACCCTTTGGGGACATTGAAGAGCCAAAACATAATAAGCATTCATAGATATTGCTAGCTACAGAGGTCCTAGAACCAATCCCCTCTGGGTAGCAAGGGTTGACTGCAATGCCAGTAAAGTAGGGTAAACATCCTGAAAGAGAGAGAGAGTGGAATGGGAAGATAAAACTAATAACTTTGAATAGAACTAATAACTTTGAATAGAACTAGCACCCTCCAACCTAGTAGGAAGCATACTCCTACTACATGCTCCACTAGGAGCAGGATATGCTCCTAGTGGGGAGCATATCCTGAAAACAGCGATCTTTACAGTGAGAACTGAAAGGTGAGTATTACCAGCACAGCCGTGGTGGAAAGAAGGGAAGTAAAGAGCATGTCTGGCAGAGGAAACAATAGTGTATAAAGACCTGGGGCGGAGGGCAGCAGAGTACAAAGGATGAGAAAGTGTGGAGGGCCATGCATTGGGACCACACGGATTAGTTTGAAGCAGGATAATGACGTGATCAGATCCGTATTTGAGAAGGAGCACGTTGGCTACTAGGTACAAAACGAATGTACTCAAGAGAGGGGATTGGGAAATCGTGCTCCTGCTGCAGCCATTACAGAAGACATATCTGTAAGGCTGTCCTCCGGGCAGTGGGCAGGAGAAGCAACTTGTTCACTTCCTTCCTCCCACTTTCCTCCCTTAGTTCGTATTGAAACCATTATGGTTGATACCACCAGAAAATGGTTTATCTTCCTGTCCCAGGAGAGTAAGAGTCCTCTTATCCTTGTGCTAGGCTATCCAGGATATAGAATAGAGAAGAACCTACATCCTCACATCACAACAAGAAGAAAACAGGGACCTATTTAGATAACTTGCTTCTTCTGAGGCCACCATGCCTTTTCTATGTCTTGACACTCCACATTGCTCCGGGAGCACTGGTTGGAATGAAACCAAAAAAAATCAAGATGCTTGTAAGGACACAGTGTGGGGATAAAAGGCTTGAATCTTCTCAAGTTGACATAGAGGACTTCTCTCAAAACTGGGGGTGTAGAAAGGATGTAGTGTTTGATTCTGGTTTATAATTAACTGATGGAGCAGTAATAGGTGTGAATTTTGAAGATGACAATTCTTTCAGAGTCCCTACTGTAAGCTCCTGTGTTTCAGGGTATATTAGTGCCTAAAAATCTCAAGATCCTGGCCAGAACATGCTCAGAGCATTAGAAGTATTTTTTGGCATCATGTCCTTCTACCTGGCCTAGGTTTTAATGAAAGTTCAAGTATCAGACTTCCAGAGTTCAAAATCTGATGTTTCCATATAGCTGTGTGATTTTGAATAACTCCTGTATTAGTCAGTGCTTTATTAGAGAAACGGATATAGCATAGGATATTTAAATGTGTAAGAATTTGCAAGATTGGCTTACAGTGGCCACCCTCAGAGTTGGTGGAGGAAGAGTGCAGAGAGTATCTGCACTAGAGACAGAAGAATTCAGTCTAACGGTGTGGTGCTCACTGTGGTGTCCCATGTAAGTCCATATCAGGAGGACAATGAATCTACGATGGAAGCTGAAGAGTGTGTGCTGGAAGCCAGGAGATGATGTCTACGGTGAAGGCAAAGACTGGAGCTCCTCCCAAGAAACAGAAGCAGATCCATCCTTCAGTTCCCCTTCATATTATCAAGGCAACAAGCCACCCTAGGGTGAACCTTCCATACCTTAGGGTATTGCTGAGCCAATTTAATTGAGCTTCTCTTACTCAAGTTGACACAATCAATCAATCATCACAACTCCCTTAAATTCTCTAAGACTCCATTTCCCCACCAGGAAAGCAAGATGCCACTATTACTTCTCCAGATTGCTTCAGGGTAAAATGAGATGGTACAGCCAAGTACTGGGCACATCCTCTTAGTAGTTAGCAGTTACCATACATTTACTACCTGTACCCAAACCATCTGGAAAGTTACATTCTTTCCCTACCCAAGTCATTTGTTATTTTACTTCATATTGCTGCAAATACTTCTTGAAATTCTTTATAATCTTTGGAATAGTTTCAAGTAAGTCTAGAGAAAAAAAATCTCCAAAAACAATGATTGGAGTTATGAAAGAATTGGTGTTCTAATATGATTGCTTTTGTACAATGCTGCATTAAGTATCTATAAGCCAAGTAAATAGCAAAAGTAGAGAATATCAAATAGTCTAGCTTTAAAGTTTGGATCTTAATGCAGAGTAGGTGTAAACATTTTAAAAGGCAGAAATTCAGTGCAAACAATAATGCAGCCAGAAAGTTCAAATATGAACAATGGTTGTGTTTGAGTAATGAGGTTTACTTTTCCTTTAAGGAAACTACTCATACACATTAAAAATCACAATCAAAAAGAAGAGAAAATCAGAACAAGTGATGTTTCAAACTGAAGTCTGAATGTTCATAGCAGTGAAAAAAAGTAGTTGCAGTTTCAAAAAGAAAAAATAACTAGTTGAATTCATGCTGTTCGTTAACTGAGAGTTAATTTAATATAGTAATCCTGGATAATAATGTATGATTCAGTTAAATCAATATTCATTTGATCTTTGCATAATCATATTTGCAAAGCATTTATTAACAGTGTGCCTACAGAATCATAGGGAAAACCCATGTTATAAGTAAAATAAAATTTTAGAATGAAAGAAAAACAGTGAATTTATTAACATGAGACAAATGATTGATTCTAATGTGCTCAAAGTTTTTATCTAAAATGTAGCCAGAGTCTTTTGTATATGTGTTTTCACTGGAAGAAGCAATAGACACACTGTCAAACTAATGAGTATCATGTTAATTTAAGAGGAAATTAAATCTGGGTTATTACTGTATACTTGGCATATTGGTGTACGTAACCTTGGCTCTTTCTGCATACCCTCAATTAACTGGCACAATTCATGCCATGGATGTTTGCAAATAGTGGTTGTTGTGCAGCTAAGAAACAATATTTTTTCATTTTAATACAGGTGCTTAGTAATATACAGACACTGAAAAAAAATCATCTTAGACTTTTCAAACATCATGACTTAAAAATGTTACCATTAATGAATAAAGAGAAATTAGTTCTATTTGCAAAATTAGAATTTTCTTTAAGAATTTTTCAGATTTTGTTTTTGATTCTTCATTGATTTATTTTATGTATCTTTTTAGAGTTCACACTTTTTTTAAAAAGTGAACATTGGGAGCAAAGTCCAAGCATCTGGCAGGGTCCTGAATTGAGTCCCAGGCCCAGAGCATGCACGGGTTGAAACCCAGCACATAGAGAAGGCTTGGAACTTTGCTACCAGGTGGTAAGACCATGCTCCGTACCTGAAATCAACTGAGGAGGCATGGGAGGTCCAAGTGGGCCTAACTGGGCCATGTCCAGCAAACTCCAAGTGGCTGGCAGGGGCCTGAATTGAGTTCCAGGCCCAGAGAATGCATGGGATGAAACCCAGCACACAGGGAAGCCTTGGAACCTCGCTTCCAGGCAGTAAGACCACACCCGCATCTGGAATCACAGGAGGTCACACGGGAGTTCCCACGGGACTAACTGGCCCACACCAGTGAACTCCAAGCTGCTAGTTGTTGCCTGCTGTCTGCCCTGGGAGCCAAAAGTGGCCAGGTGATTCTCAGTGCACAGGAGAAGCCTGAAAACATCACTCGAAAATATAGGAAAATGACAAAACAAAAGAGCAAAATGCAATCTCAAACTTCCAGCCCAACTGATGCAAGCTTAGGAGACGCAGACACAGAAGAAAATAGAAGCCATACACCTGAAATGCCTGAGATGCTATCAACTGAAGTAAAGAAACAACTTGGGGAAGCTATGAAAGAACTCAGATCAGAAGTAGTTTCCAGGTAAAAGAAGAAATGATAAATGTAATGAAAGAAATGCTGAACACATCTGAAGAAGACACAGTTAAAAAATTAGAGGAACAATGCAAAAAGATGAAAACTCTGAATGAACCATATAAGAAACGAACAGAATGTATGAAGCAGATTCAAACAGATAACTAGGAAATCAAAAATTCCATTGAAAGTTGGCAAAACTGCCTCAATAAAAGTGAAAATAGACTTTCAGACCTCGAAGACAAGATTTCAGCTAGTGAACAGGAAAGGAAAGATCTTTTAAAAATAATAAGGAACCAGGAAATAATAATTCAACAGCTGCAAGATGATGCAAAGAAAAAAAAACATAAGACTGATAGTTATAAATGAAAAGGAAGGTGACAACACAAACATTATCAAGAGGCTATTTACAGAATAGCTGAAAATTTCTCAAACATGAGAATGGAAACTGACATACAGATCAGTGAAGCATATAGAACTCCAAACAACCATAACCAAAATAAAACAACACCCAGACATATAATAATCAGCATCTCAGAAACACAACATAAGAACTGATTATTAAAAGTTCCTAGAGAGAAAAAACAGATCACATAAAATGAATGCCTATCAGAATCACAGCAGACTTCTCAATACAAACAATGAAGTCAAGAAGAGCATGGAGTGAAGTATTTCAGATCCTGAAGGAAAACGAATTCCAACCCAGACTGGTGTACCCTGCAAAACTGTCCTTCAAAATGGATGGAGAAATAAGATACTTCCATGACAACAAACAGCTGAAGAACTTCATGAACACCAAACTAAACATGCAAAGAATACCAAAAGACATTCTAGACGAACATAGGAAAAAGCCAATAAGCAAGGCAAAGAATTAAATAGAGTGGAAAGGTAAAAAATCAACAGCTGAAAAATAACATGTCAAAAGTAAACCAAAATGTATCAATTATAACCATTATTGTAAATGGCATCAATTCACCAATTAAAAGAAACACACTGACAGAATGCATCAAGAAACAACATACAATCATATGCTGTATACAGGAAACCCATCTAACAAAAAAAGGAAGCTCATAGACTGAAAGTCAAAGGATGGAAAACAATACTCCATGCAACAGGATCCCCGCAAAAAGCAGGGGTAGGTATTCTTTTTGCAGAAAATGTGAACTTCAAACCAAGAATGATCAAAAGAGATAAAGATGATCACTACATACTAGTTAGGGGAAAACTTCAAGAGGAAGAGATAACAATCTGAAATATATATGCACCAAATTCACAACACCCAGCTATACAAAACAAACATTAACAGAAATGAAAAATCAAATAAGCAATAACACAACTATAACAGGAGACTTTAACATGCCATTGACACAAAGGGACAGATCAACTAGACAGAAAATTAGCAAAGAAATAATAGAACTGAATCTCACCTTTGAACAAATGGACTTAGATGATGTATACAGAGTGTTCCACCCAACAACATCAGCATATACATTCTTCTCAGCAGCACATGGAATGTTCTCTAAAATAGAGTATACACTAGTCCACTGAACATACTGAAAAAAATGCAAAGGAATTGAAATTACTCCATACATGTTATCAGATCATAGAGCCATAAAACTAGAAATGAATGACAAAAGAAACTGCAAAAACACCAGAAACACATGAAAATTGAATAATACACTCCTGAGCAATCAGGGGGTCACAGAAGAAATTAAGTAGTATTTGCAGGCAAACAAAAATATAAAAACATCTTACCAGAACCTGTGGAATGCAATGAAAGGAGTCCTCAGAGGAAAACTTATTGTGGTGAACTCCCACATCAGGAAAACTAAACAAACACAAATAAATAACCTGACGCTACACCTCCAACATCTAGAAAAAGAGCAAGTCATGCTCAAAGCCAAAAGAAGGGAGGAAATTATAAAGGTTAGAGCAGAAATCAATGTAATAAAGACTAAGAAAACAATACAAAGAATCAATGAAACAAAAAGTTGGTTCTTTGAAAGAATAAATAAAATTTGCATGCCTCTAGCCAATCTTATTAAAAAAGGAAAGAAAAAACTCAAATTCATGTAATAAGGAATGAAACCGGTGAAATCACTACAGACTCTGTGGAAATACAGAAGGTCATCAATACCTATTTTGAAAACTTCTACTCTCATAGGTTCAGTAACACAGAAGAAATGGACAGATTCCTAGAAACATATGAATTACCAAATCTGGGTCAAGAAGATGTAAAAGTGCTGAATAACCCAATTTCAATTCATGAAATTGAAAATATAATTAAATCTCTATCAAGAAAGAAAATCCCA
This sequence comes from Dolichotis patagonum, assembly GCA_004027295.1. Lineage (NCBI taxonomy): Eukaryota > Metazoa > Chordata > Mammalia > Rodentia > Caviidae > Dolichotis > Dolichotis patagonum. Next base: position 54,164 of record PVJX010010157.1, read on the forward strand.
GGTCCAGATGGATTCACTGAGGAATTCTACAAGAAATTCAAAGAAGATTTAATGCCTGCACTCCTCAAATTTTGCAATAAAATTGAAAGGGAAACAATTCTCCCTAACTGATTCCTGGAAGCAAATATTACTCTAATACCAAAACCTGAGAAAGACCCAACTATAAAGGAGAACTACAGGCCAATCTCCCCAGTGAACATAGTTGCAAAAATTCTCAATAAAATTTTGGCAAACAGAATGCAGTAAATCATCAAGAAGATTATACACCATGACCAAGTGGGATTCATCTCAGGAATAAAGGGATGGTTAAACATATGCAAATCAATAAATGTAATTGACCATATCAATAGAGCCAAAAATAAGAACCACATTATCATTTCTATAGATGCAGAAAAAGCTTTAGATAAGGTCCAACACTTATTCATGATAAAAACTTTACAGAAAATTGAAATAGATCGTCTTTAACTCAATATGACAAAAGCCATCTATGACAACACCACAGCCAGCATCATATTAAATGGCCAGAAACTGAAAGGCTTTACCCTAAAATCAGGCACAAGACAAGGATGTCCATTATCAGTACTCCTATTCAATATAGTGCTATAGCCAGAGTGATTAGACAAGAGAGAAAAATAAAAGGAGTAAGGATAGGAAAAGAAGAAGTTATCATTATTTGCAGATCACATGATACTCTACATAGAAGGCCCCCAAAACTCCATTGAAAGACTCCTAGGTATAACAAATAAATTCAGTAATGTAGCTGGATACAAAGCCAACAATCAAAAATCAACAGCATTCCTATACACTAACAACAAAAGCACTGAGAGAGAAATAAGAGAAGCCACACCCTTTACAATAGAACCCAACAAAATGAAATACTTAGGAATTAATGGAAGAAAAGGATAAAAAGATCTATTCAGGGAAAATTATAATACTCTGAAAAAAGAAATCAAAGAGGACCTCAGAAAATGGAAAGACATCCCTTGTTCATGGATAGGAAGAGCAAACATTGTGAAAATGGCCATTCTCCCAAAATTGTTATACAGAGTTAATGCAATCCCAAGCAAAATACCACGAGTATATGTTAATGCAATCTCAAGCAAAATACAATAAGCATACGTCACAGATCTAGAGAAATCACTCCTAAAATTCATCTGGAACCAGAAGAGACTCAGAATAGCAAAGTCAATTCTAAGCAACAAAGGCAAGGCAGGAGGCATCACAATCCCTGATTTGAAGTTATACTACAAAGCTACTGTAATAAAATCAGCATGGTACTGGAATAAAAACATACCTGAAGATCAATGGAATAGATTAGAAGATACAACTACAACTACAAACACATTCAACTACCTCATCTTTGATAAAGGTGCCAAACACATCCACTGGAAGAAAGATAGTCTCTTTAATAAATGGTTCTGGAAAAATTGGCTCTCCATATGCCAAAAACTACAAATAGATCCATGCCTATCACCATGTACTAAACTAAAATCTAAACAGATCAAAGATCTAAATATTAAAACAGAAATACTAAATTTGTTGGAAGACAAAGTCAGTAAGAATCTTGAAGGCATAGGGGTAGGTAGAGAATTCATGAACAAGAATCAAACTGCACGGAAATACTTCCCAGAATCAATAACTGGGATCCTGTCCTATTAAAGAGTTTTTGCATGTCGAAAGAAATCTCCAGCAGAGTGAAAAGAAAACCCACAAATTGGGAAAAAATATTAGTGAACTGTCCCTCAGACAAAGGATTTCTGTCTAGAACATATAAAGAATTAAAAAAAATCAGACTCCTGAAATTCAAAGACTCAATCTAAAAATGGGCATCTGAGATGAATACACAGTTCTCAGATGAAGAATGACAAATGGCAAATAAATACATGAAAAAATGTTCCATATTATTAGTCATTAGGGAACTGCAAATTAAAACAACACTGAGATTCCATCTCAGTCCATAAAGAGTGGCCAGGATAAAGAAAATTACCAACAACAAATGCTGGAGAGGCTGTGGGGGAAAAGGAACTCTTCTGCACTGTTGGTGGGAGTGTAGCATAGTGTAACCACTGTGAAAGTCAGTCTGGAGATTCCTCAAAAAGCTGGGATTGGAGGTCTCATTTGACCCAGCTATCCCACTTCTAGGCATATTCCCAGAAGAATTGAAAACATCATACCACTGTGATATATATGCACCCATATTTATAGCAGGACAATTTGTAATAGCCAGATCTTGGAAACAACCTAAGTGTCCTTCAACTGATGAATGGATTAAAAAAGTGGTATTTTTATACAATAGAGTACTACTCTGCCATGAAGTATGATAATATTGAGATATTCATAAGTAAATGGATGTAACTTGAGACCATACTCATAAGTGAAATAAATCAAACTCACATGTGTAAATATCATATAGTCTCCCTAGTGTAAGTAATCATAAGAGTACATAAGATTTAAAAAAACTCAATAATTACCGTGAAAGGATAAGAGTTTGTTTAAAGGAGAAAAAATAATGTCTCAGGGAGAATGAGGAAAATAAAAAATGTTTAAAATTATATAAACACACAGGATAGCTAAGATGATTGTGCTACAAATTCTATAAGTTCTTGGAACAAAATAGTTAACATTAATAGGACTGGAACAATCGTTCATATTATTGTATAGTGACTGGAGGAACTCTTGAAGATCATTATGTAAAATAACAACCCTAGTTATGCTCATACCACCTTGTTTTGAAGGCCTATATTGTCAGTGTTCCGGGCTCTTTGCTATTGTTCTTTATGTCTTTTTGGTTTTGTGTTTTTCTAGAAATTTGTTTTGTTTTGTCTTGGTTTGTTTTTTTTTTCCCCACTAATACAGAAAGGATAGGTATACATGTAGAGACTCATACATACATAGAACTTTTCCTAAATAGTTTATGAGAATCAATTATATAAAGCATGATGAAATGAACAGCTACTTTGAAGAAAAAGAGACACTAAGGTACCCAGTGCTGATTCCGTGACATCATGCTGTAAAATCCAGTAATACTATTATTCTTTGTTCAGAATGATTTTAGTCTGTTTTATATTGTTTAATTTCAATGTACATGAAGATATGGACAGCCATTTTGAAGAGAATGAGAGACATTATGGCAGCCATTGTTGACTGGTTTTCAAGACCTGAAATACCTTCCTTGTCCTGTTCTGATCAGTTCTATGCTGTTTTGTTTTGTATGAATTCATTGTGAAGATATGGACAACTATTTGGAAGAAAACAAGAGACAATATGATGGACAGTGAGGATCTCCTGTTGTCTTGCTTTGAAATCTGTGTTTCTTACATTGTTATCTTATGATCTGCTTTTTTTTGTTTTATTTGTTTAATTTTACCCTCTTTAAAATTAACAAAAATGAAAATTGTATTTAGACATTTACTGATTAGATTCCATATGAGTATCAGGACAGCACAACCTTTGGAGAGATGGAAGAATTTACAGTGGTTCCATTTTAATTTTGTAATTTTTAAATATTAAAATATAGTTGTACTTTTTAAAAAAACATACGTACCAACCAATTAAAGCTATTTTTAGATGGGTTGGAGAGTTTCAGGAAAATATGGCTTCCAAGTTGGAAACCTAACCATGAAGAATTTTACATGGAACTTCTTATGAACTATAACTTAAACATCATTTTTCACTATCCTAAGAGAAATCCCTACTGCCTTAAGTACTATTATTATTCAGAAATAACTATATGATATGCCTACTATTAAGACAATATTCCATAAATGGGGTCAGAGTGAGAAATAGCATTAATCAAACTTTAAGAAATTTTGGTATAGACACACAATGGAATACTCTCTAGTCATAAAAAAGGATGAAACCCTGTCATTTGTGGCCATAAGAATGGTCGTTAAGTCATGTGAAATGAGCTATGCACAGAAAAATGCAAACACTACATGATCTCATTCTCATGTGGAAGCTGAAAAGTTGATCTCATCGAAG
>PVJX010010158.1:0-58160 GCA_004027295.1 Dolichotis patagonum
CATTTAATTTCTGGTGCAGTCATAGCTTGCTTTTGTTTTGTGTTGTTGTTAAATTGAATTCTTTGTGTGTGGGGGGGACCTCAGTAGCATCAGGTTCTGTGTTGTAAGCGGTCAGTTCTTAAGTGACCTTTTAGACCACAGCTTGTTCATGAGTTGGAGATCTATTTACCAGAAAGATGAGGCCCAAATTCTGTCTCAGAGAGATGTTTCCTTCCTTTGTGTCACCATGGACAAAGCATTTTCATTATTTTTTCTGCTCCGTGTTCATTCATCTTAGATTGTCAGCCTACAAAGGGTAAAGGGCAGCATTTGCCAGGCTGAAATCGAATTGTGGCAAGTGGAATCGTTGTAAATGTTATTTTGACAATGATGGTGAAGAATGTTATTGTTTGCAATTTAGAGCTGACTTATAAAAGATTTTAATAATTTGTTCTGATTTTCAATTTTTAAAAGTTCTAGAACTGAATTTCTCTGTAGTAAGTTTAAAAACTTGAAAAATATGCATTTGTTCGTTACGTTAACAAATGGCATTGTTGAAACTAAGAAATGAGTCCCTATTTCAGGGCACCATTTTACTTTCTTTTACCTTCCTCTTACAAAATACTTTGTAGCAGTGTTTGAGAATGTTTCTCACAGCTATTTAAGTTTTAATCAACTGTTAGCAGGTACTGAACTGATATAATTATATGGAAGAAAGAAATTAATACGTGATAATAGGAAGCAGGTTAGGACATTCTTTTCAGGATGGTTATGCTGTAAATTTAGTACTTTGATCTTGCATATCCTTTTTAAGAACTTGAATATAAAATTTTGTATATACATTTATTAATCCAAATAAGTTGTACATAGTAGTGAATGGGAGAGATAAACACAATGGCATACAGTGTTTTTATGTGCTGTTCAGAATTGTGCTCTCAGAGACCTGAGACTAGAACAATGATACTGGGCCTTTGTATTTCAAACTCTACCAAGGTTAATTCTCTTATACTACAGTTTGATGAGAAACTTTTTAATTTATGAGAAAACAAACTAAAAAGAGAAATCAAGGTACAAGTTTCTGGTCATATTTACTTAGTAAAGCCCAATATTAATTGAGGGAAAACTACTCCAGGAAGTGTTCAAGGAGTAGATTATTGTATAACGAGATAGCTACTTCACAATAGCTAGTGACAAAGTGAACTTCAACTACAGATGTTTTTCATGCAAAAACACTTGGGGAAACTTAAAGAGATCTAGTTAGAAAGTTGTTTCCAAAATTGAATCTAAAAATGGCATATACTATAAGTGCATTTGATGGAAATACAAGTTGAGGCTTCATTAATGCATGTGTTGTCTTTAGGTCTTTGCTTTGCTAAATTAGTTTTCTTTAGTTTGTTGTTCATTGTATGCTACCAAAACAAACATAAGTCAGTCATAGTCCTTTATTCTTTTGCCCACAGAAGCTTTCTTCTTTAAGTTTTTTCTTGTAATCTGAAGCTTATATATCTTTCCTGAATCTAACATTCATTAGTACACAGCTAGATGAGGTTATCTGTCTAAATCAAAGATTGAGAGCAGCTTGCCATTTCAGAGGGTAAAGAACAGAGTTGTCTCTTGAACTATATCCTGAAAGAGTTCTTCTCTAAGAGCATCTGCACTTTAATACTTACTCCTTAGATGTTATGGTAGGTGTCCTTCAGATTGTCTGAATCTGTTAAAACTTGGGTACCATTTCTCAACTGCGTCATTCATCCATCCATCCATTGATTCCATGTGTTTGTCATGCTCCATTCATGCACTCTGACTCTCATGCTGGGTCTCTATCTCTATGTGAGGTCTAGTCAATGTACTCTAGCAGCACAGTTGAAGGAGTAATTAGTAATTAGACAAAGAAGATAATGCCATCAGAAATCTTCAAGAAGATTTACCTAAGCCTTAAAATAAGGCTGCTTTGGAATTCTCAGTGTAGAAGGTTGGGAGGGGGCCACATGTCAGTAATAAGCATAAATGCACTGACATTGTAAGCAACAGCTAGAGGAGAATTTGGGGCAAGAAGCAAACAGCAATGTGTGGAGAGCTAAGAAGTGAACCTGGGAAGGTGGAAGGAGAAGACTTGTTAGAGGCTTACATGAGATGCTGAGAGTGGGTGACTATCCTGCAGCTTTAAGCCAAAGGCTGGTACAGGTGCATAGAGATGTCCTTTGACAGATGAAGCGGCTTTGGGGACAGAGTTTTTAAGTAAATCTTTTGTCATAGCAATGCCTACCTCCAAGCCTCTCTCAGATTCAAAATTTCAAGTGGGCTGAGGCCTTTCAGTGGTTTTTCTGCTCTTTTGTTTTATAGAGGAGGCATTTGCAAGCTATGAAAGAGGAAGAAGTTATTAAGTGACCTTTAATAGTTATAGAAAAAGCATTCCATCAGTTTCAAATAGCTCCTGTGAGTGGATGAATTTTCATTCATTCTTAGGACTTTGAGCACCCTCTTAAATAGCATTCCCTGTAATAATGGAACCTAAGGCTAGACAATAACAGGAAAGGCCTGGTCCTGTTTCATTCATTCAGTGAGTACTTATGGAGCTCAGTGTGTGCACCAGACTTTGCTGAATTGACTGTAAAATTAGGAGCTGACAGCAACAGAGTGCTTACACCTGGAGCTTAGTCTGCCTCAGGAGCCATCATTAAAAAAACTTCCAGAAATAAAGGGTGTAATTAAGTGGTATCAGATGCTGTGAGTACATGTAAATTGTGGGGACAGTATGTGCATCAAGGAAGACGTCTTTGAGGGCAGTACCACTGGGCTGACACTGGGCGGTTGCATTTGGGTTAACTTGGTGAGGAGGGAAAGAAAGGAGTATTTTGCAAGAAGCCAATGATGCACGAAGTTCTTTGAGGAGGGAATATAACAAGCAGGGTATCGACAGGAGTGGAGTCTGAGTTGAGATGTGCAGAGAGAAGGCCGAGGCAGTGATTTTTCTATTACTCCCAGACCACTGACACATTTAGGACAGGTGACATCAGTTAATGTGCATTTTACAGGCTTTCCATTAGTGTGTGTGAATGGGCTGGAGAGGGGTCTAGGGACTGCTCCAGAAGAGCCAGGAAGAGGGGAGAGCAAGGCTTTCATAGTGGAGGGAGTAGAGATGTTGGCAGAAGGATAATTTGGTACTTAAGAAATGAGGTCATTTTGATGTGATAATGGTTTGACTGTATGTGTCAGGGAGTGTGTGGGTGACCCTGGGTTCAGAGGACGATGGAGGTGAGCCAGGCTTGGGGAAAGCTAAAGATGATATGAGCTATGTAGCAACATGAAAGATGAAATGATTGGTTGTTAAACAGTTATCCATACTGTATTATGTATTTTATTACCTTAAAAAAAATGTTTCCTGATGCCACATGCAAATGAGAAAAATAAGCACAGATCTTAGTTTGGGTTGTTTTTTCTGTCCTGTGTTTTGGTATCTATTATTAGTTTTGTTTTGAGATCATAAAAGGGCTTGAGACATAAGCCCATTTATTTATTTGCCCATTATTTATTGGTGTGTTTTGAGTTTGGACAGACTAATATGTTTCTTCAGACTTTTAAAATATATTCCCAATAGTAGCAGAAACTTACTTTGGATGTTGAAGTTGTATCTAAACATTACTATGTGAAATAAAATTATAAACAATTAAAAAATTTTTGCCTTTGCCCAGCACTCTGGGAGCCTGAAGTGAGGGGATCACAAGATTGAACCCAGCCTGGGCACCTTAGTGAATTATTGAGACCCTGTCTCAAAATTTTAAAAAATTTTAAAAAGACGAAGGTGCAGTACAGGATGTAGCTCGTATGAGGGCTAAGTTAGTCCGTGCTGAAAAAAAAAATCACCCTGAAAAATTCCTTTTGGAAAAAAAATCCCTTTTGTCTCCTGTGAATTTTAAGTTGATTTCAGTATACATAGCATTTCATAGGAGATACCTTCTCACTATTCCTATGTTCAGATATGTTTTCTTTATTCCATCCTTGCCACTTCTGTGACTCAAGCTTTACTTTCCAAGGGAAAAACTTAAAGCTCTCTATAGCTCTTGGAGTTGCCCAGGAATGACTAATCTATGTGCATATCCTGTCTGTGGTACATCCCAGTTCCACCCCATCTTGTGAAAAGTTTGTAGAACTAATTAATGTACATCTTTAATCTATAAGTAATGGTAGCCTATATCCATTCCAGATAGGAGAGCTAAAACATGTATGTTTATTCCTAGATCAGGGTGCAATCATTACTAACTAAAATACTACCATTGATAATACCACAAGAAGACTGCTTTTATGCCACAAACTTGGCAAGGTCCTGGAGACATAACAGTGTGGCCAAAAAAATGCACTCTTTTCTCTTCAGAAAAGTCTAAGGAAAAAGAAATCCACTTCAGACACTATAGCAGAAAGGTAAACTATGGGAGATTTGAAGTAGAGTGATAGTTCTATAATTGTATGATTCTTCTATGCAAACTAAATTAGATGGAGACGAGAAGCGAAGTCAAACACTGTAGAAGTTGACTTGCTTTTTTTGTTGCTAAGACAAAGTACTTGACACTCAAAGTTAAAAGAGAAAAGGTTTATTTTGACTCACAGTTGGCTAGTATAGCAGAGGGGCAACACGGAGGAGAAACAGTTCATGGTGTGGTAGGCAGAAGGCAGCAAAGCAGCAAGCAGCTGGCCTGCCTTTCCCTTTTATCCTATGCAGGCTACCCACTTTTTAGGTGGTGCCACCCAGAACTATGCTAATTCCAGTTAGTGAACTAATTTAATACCAGACATCCTTAATCTCAGTATCACATGCCCTAAATCCAGCTCTGAAAAGCCATACTTATGAGCACACGAGGTTGCTGGGGGACATCAGGATACTAACCAAAGCTCCAAGCCTAGTCACTGGTAGGAAGTGTATTACGCCTCTGTTATAGAGCATGTGCCTGGATGGTGGGATAAATGTAGCAGTACTCAAAGGAGACAGTCCTTCTTAGATCTCTTCAGGCAATAACCTTTGTTTATATATGCAGTTGCATAGTATTCTTATAACAGCAGTATTCTTGTTATTTTCTATATTGCTTACAGTAAATTTCACATTTTTGAAATGCATGTTTATAATATTTACTTTAAAAAGCTAAAGTTGGCAAAGCATATAAATTTAATGATTTTTTTGAAATACAAGATGTGTTATGTACATGTACCAATCCTACACAAGGAATGTGAGCATTGTACATTACAAATACATAAAAAAAAAAAAAAAAGGAAAGGGACCAGGCAATGGATAGAGTAGGGAGGGAGGGAAAGGCAAGGGGATGAGAAAAAGAAATTAAGAAGTTTAATTACATGGCCTAACTCCCCACAAGGAATGTAAACATAGTGTCTTACAAACATACTAATAAAAAATATAAACAACTATATAAATATACACTTGTAAATTGACAGCAAGTTCTAGCTATAAAAGTGTACTTCTATTCACATTCTTTTTTTGTAGTCTGTAACATTTAATTGTAAGCAGTATAACTGGCTATAACGGACAAGATTCCTTCACATATTCTGTATCATTTTTTACAGTTATTGCCAGTTTTCGAGGAACCGTCCCATATGGCCTGTCACTGGAAATTGGCGACACAGTTCAGATCCTGGAGAAGTGTGATGGTGAGTGGCCTTGTGCTGATTAGTTGTGTTTGTGCAAATAACCTCTTTGATGTGGGACTCTTCAGAAAGTTTACACATTCTGTCCTTAGCTCTGTTAAACTCTGGACCTTCCCAGTAATCACAGCAAAACATTTTCTAGGGAAGGCGTTCCTTGTGTGTTCATGTTTGGCTAATGGAATGGCAATATTTGGTGTTTTTGATTTTAGTTGTATTTTTTCTGATATTGTATGCTTATTGTCATCACCTGGCAACATAGAAAGCAATTGAAGTTGTATAATGTGTGGTGTTCATGACACGGGTACCACCCTAGAAAGCTTTTCTCAAAAATCTCAGGAGTTCTGCAGGCTCCCTTTGGCTCCTCCCTATGGATAGGAAGAAACTAAGGTCTAACAGATGTGGTGAAAGTTAGGCTAGACGACCTGATGCTTCCTGAAGGGCTCCTGCCCTGGCCCTATGTACTCTGAACTTTTTATCTTTCTCTTTCCTCACTTTGGAATGAAGTGCATTTGAAATGTTAGTAGAATATTTTATATGATCATGAATGATTATTTGTTAATTTATGTACCAGGTAATTCTTTTAATGTTACCTAATATATTCTCAAATGTTTTTGTGCCTTGAACATCTTTAGGTTCTATTTCTTAAAAAAGATGAAATTACTATTATTCTAAAAAATTCTTGTTAACAGAATGACTGTATTTTATAACGCCATTCATGTATTTGGAAATATTCATTTTTCTGCTGGAAGGCTTTTCTTACTAGGAACTTATAAGATGATAACATTATATCTTACCAAGTTTCATCATAGATTAAATTGTGTTCCCCCAACAGAATTACTACATTAACTAGAGCCTGACACTAAATGGTGGTGATATTTGGATGTTTATTCTGCCCACTGCAATTGAGACCACTAAAAATATAATAAGGTTTCCTGTGTCATTAGCAGATGTGTTTTGTTTATTTCTACTATGTGTACAGGTGGACATAAAACTGATTTTGAATTGGTGCATGCAAACATGCCCCATATCTAATGGGAAGTGTTGTGGAATCTGAAAATTTTTCTCTGTGGCATAATTTAGATAGACCCTCTCTAGCACATTTCTATAGCTCCCAAAAAGTTGTGGTTTCTGCTAGAATAATGATTTACAAGTGAACATATTTCTTGGATCTGTCCTTGTCAGATTATAATAAACCCTGAGATATAGAGATTCTGATTTTCCATTCATTCTCCTTTCTTCACACTTATTTTAAAAACTATTAAGGGGAATATTTTATAACACTATATTGTATATCCTTTTAAGAAAATGTTTTATGAGGAACAAGAATGTTTAAGTACAAAGCTCAAATATTTATTTTTAAAAGTTTAATTAGCCAAAAATTCAATTAGAATATTTATTACATAACACAATAATTTCTTGCCAGTAAGCCGAGTAGTGTCTACACTTGAAAGAAAATGTAACTTGCGAATGTTACAATTAAATTAGGCTATATATTAGTCATATATATAATTATACCATGTATTTGTTTTAAATTATAAAGAGACTTGTTCTTCCTTAATAGTATCATAAAACCTAGCTGAAGTAGTAGACATTGTACAGAATACAAATTATGGAGAGCTCAGCTGCTGAGACGGAGTGCTGATGAGGCCGATGAAGGTGTGCCAGTTAGTTCTGGCGGTCAGGAGACCTGGCTTCGCTCTTCTTGTGGTACTGATCCTAAGTTAAGACGGTGGGTGTGGTGATGTGCAGATGCATTGAATAACTGCTGGCCTAGCACTAATATTTGGTGGTAGATGCTGTGTTTTTTTAGTAGGCAAGCAGAATTTGGAAATGTATTAAATCTTGTGTGAATTCTTGAATTTCCCTTAGAAATAATATGAGCTTGATCAAATGGGGAGAAGTGACACTCAGAGAGCTCCTGTAACTTGCCCAGAAGTCAATACCACAGCCAGAGTTTGTACTCTGATTCTAAAACCTTCTATTTTGTCTGTTTTTTTAAATGTAAATTTCTGATAAATTTTTGCAAACAGTATAATAGTAAAGTCAAGTAGTAACTTGAGCTTTTATCTAGCCTTAGTGTAACAACTACTATGTGTATACATAGAATATTTACGTGTATGATAAAATTACATTGGCAAAGGATATGTTAATTTGTTATCTTTCAAACATTATGATTTATAAAAATGTAACAGTGATTATTTCTCTACAGGCTGGTACAGAGGATTTGCCTTAAAAAACCCAAATATCAAGGTAAATTTGCTATCTTACAAAAGGTTAAATTTTTAAATTATCTTATTATGCAATTGAAATTAAAGTTGTACTCTTAATTGAAATGCATGCAGATTTTCATAATTTTCATAATTTTGGAAATTCCTTTGAACTTGGAATACAGTTAAAATATGCTACTCAAATGTATGGCTTTTAAAAATTGTACTGAGAAGATCTCAATAAGCTCATTATATATAAACAAAATCTTTTTGAAGTATTAGTTTCTCTGAGAGATGAATTAAAATTCAGGCAGGGGGAATATACATATATTTGAAAAGAAATATTGAATAGAGATATTTAATCTTAACATTTTTATAGCATCATTTATAAAATGCTGGTGTGGAGAAACAAGTTTATTTTAATGGCGTGTTGAATCCTTTCGCATTTGGGCAACTGAAACTGAAAAATCCCTATTAGAAAAATACCCATCTTTCTTACCATTCTAATAGATACTAAGATTCATTATCCTTTATATATTCATATATACCTTCAGGATTTATAGTAGAAAGTTATATGATTTTGTTTTATCTTTGACTTGAATAGTGTGTGATTTTGACACTAATCCTCCCTAGTATCTCTTTTTCTACTCTAATTGCCCCCAGTTTCCATCCATACTCCCCTCAGTCTCTAATATCTTTTATGTTATATTCATTTTGAGTGTAATACTATCCTTATTAAAATTGTAGATAAGGAATCATCATTTGTCATTCTTAAAATATGATGTAAGATAGCAACTTTTTTTCTTGTCTTTTGAGTAAATATAGTTTTGCTGGAACATTCAATGGTGCTTATTTCATTTCATTATTTTAGATTGACCTAAAGGAGAGTGTAAAGGACAAAAGTATATGCAAATTTTAATGTTAGCCCTCATTTAAACTTTTTTGGGCATCTGCATGACATAATAGCTTCAGTATTTAAATATTCATCTAGAGTATTTATTATAATTTATCTGTTACTACACTCAACCTTTAACAAGCCTCAAGTTCTTTCCTCATTACTTATAATTATGTTACTTTTAACACACTGAAATAAATTTAAAATTTTACAAAGCATGATTTTTAAGGAAAAATCTGTATCTATGTTTACTACTATTGAATATGTAGAATTTTTCTCACTAAATTTTACTTTTTACTTGAATACACAATAATAATAAGATGTGTGACACTTGTTTTCATAAATATTTAATTGAGTTTGTCATTTGATTATACATCAGAAATTCATGAGAGGATATTGTCACTTAATAGTCAATAAAATTGATGCTCATTTTGTTGTTGCTGTTTCTTTCAATTTCCTATTTAGAACAAAGGAGCAATTTTCTTGTCCTATTATTTTCCCGCAGTACAAAGCTTTGAACGAGCATGGCTGCTTTTGTTTAATTTTCATCTCATCAGAATGGCAGCAGTGATTAATTGCTACTGTGTTGTCATCAAAGATCTTCTGTGACACATACAATACAGATATGGTCTCCAAATTCAGTGGATTTTTAAGTATATATATTTTAAATAGAATCATGAGTGTTTAGGAAAGAAGGGAAAGAATAAAGTAAACAAAATCCAAAAAATCTGTCTTTTAAAACTATGCAGTATTTAAAAATTCTTATTTAAGTGGTTTTTACGTAGAATTTCTGAGATTTTTAAGTTTTGTTCTACAAAGACTATGTTTGTGGCATGAGACTAAATTTTTCATTTATGTTTATTTTAGAGAATCTCTAAATTTGTAAAGGCGTTGGTAGTAGAAAATGAAGGGAGTAGATGTAAGGCACAGGAGGGTTTGCCTAGAGGATGTGGTGGGTGTGCTGTTCTTCAACACCCTCCGTGCTGTCCTGGCTGTGCAACTGTGCTTTGTCCGTAGCACTGCTGAGCCCACTCTGCCTCACAGCACAGCTTCATCACCTTCATCTGTTCTCTTCTAGGGTATATTTCCTTCCAGCTACGTTCACTTGAAGAACGCCTGTGTAAAGAATAAAGGGTAAGAAATAAGTTTTATTAATATTGGAGGATTTCATGGACCCATTACCTATTTTGGAATGTGAGAGACTTAGTAACTGTCTTGAAAAATGAACTGTACAAGATCCTAGCATCGTCTGTGTTGTTTGATGAAAAGATACTACAGCATTTGGGCGAGAGGGAATTAAAGAACCCATCTGTATGTGCGGGACAGTGGCAGGCCCCAAGGGCACTGAGGTGCCTCAGTGTCCACAAATCATGGAACTAGCTGAATCTTAAGCAGGAAGAGTTGGTGTCTTTTGGTTCCCTGCTGTTTAGGGAAGCATGGCAGTGAGGTCCATAAAATGGTGAGTCATACTGCCTCAAAACCCAGGAATTTCCTCAATTCCCTGCTGGTTATAAAAAGCCATGTCTGATATTTTCCAAATGACCATCATGATGCAATATCCTTGGGTGACAACTTTATAAAACCACTGTTCTTTAGAGAATCACCTTGCTAGACTGAGCAAATTGATCACTTAGATTACTTATACAGTTAATTCCCCTCCCCCATTTATTTCTAAATGATTGGAAGCAGCTCTTGGGATAACATCATTCAAATAAGATATTGCTGGATAAAGAGTAGAGCTTGCCTATTTACGTAGTTAACATGAACAGATCATTCATTGTAAGATTTGGACACAAACATTTGCCAACATAACAAAATTCTTTTCTGGATTATCATGTAATCTTTATTCTCCTTTTGTGAGGGTCTTTATAAGGTGGGATTGAAGCTGCTGCTGTGGCATCCAGTGGACAGGCAGGCTTATAAATACTGCAGTGTGCCCTCATCCACCTTATTCCTGGCTTTCCCATGTGACTTGTCATTCATTTGCCAAAGTCAAAGCCACCATGAAAAGTAAACATTTTTAATCAATTCAGTACATCAAAGCAGCCAGGACAGTGCAACTAAAAGACACACAAAAGAGGACTTCTACAAATACTTCAGAAAGTGGCTAGAAAAATATATTTAAAGCCCATTTGCAGTATTTTGAGAATTAATGGCAGTATGTTTTTCACTATAATTTAAAAAAAAATTAAACATTCATCACAGTTTTTGATCACACTTTGTATATGTTAGCTACTTTAAGCAATATTACTAGTAGTATAATTTTTGAAATAGTTTAAAAGTATAATCCTAGTAATAGTATTTACCACTGGTACTAGTAACTTCTTTGTAGTATAAAAGCTGTAAGTCACTAGAAGTATCCAGCAGAGTACTGGTCCTGCTGGAAGTGTCTCAGGCTAGTTTTGTCTCTGATCATCTACTCTCGAGAACTAGAGGTCAACTCAAAAATCACTTTAGCCAATGCTGACTCTTTGTTTCTGCTCTGGGATTAGCTGTGTGAACACTCCAGGTTCTGCCTCATTTCTTAAGAACAAGCCCTTACAGCCCCATCTTCCTTGTTGTCTTTACCCATGACCATCCTTAACCCCCCTCAAGCCTGTTGAGCTTTGGGCAGCCCAACCGCCATGATACTCTTTAAGAAAGAGAAAGAGAGAAGGCTATGCCTATAAAAATGATGTTAGTTAGTTAAACTCTACCCTTGAAAGTCAGTTGGAATGGGACATATTTTAAAATAAGTGCCTTTTTTTTTCCTTTGTCATTTCTTTTCCTTTTTTTAAAAAAACTGTTATATATCTGGTTCCCTTTCATAAGCCCCAAAAATGTTTAAAAATGTCTCCAAATCTGGTTGTGTAAATTCAAGATTTGCTTATAGGTTCTTTGCCTCACAGCAGGCATAGATGACATTTTACAGCAGAAGAGCTCTAGGTCAAACTTCACTTTCTAAAACAGAATTTCTAGAGTTGTTTTCAGCCCATGTTTCCAGGACTGTTATTGGAATAAAAACTTGGGCCTAAAAAATTTGGGGCCATGTATTGCCAGATACTTGTTTTCCCAGAGAGGAAGCTCTTTGGATTTTGATATTACCTGTCTTATTTTAAGTGGATACCCAATGACTCTCCACTTTAAAGTTGCTGCAAAGTACAACTCGAGTAACTGAATGGGGCAACTATTTATGACAGACTATTTGAGCTCTGGTTTTAGTTTTTGTGTGATTAATAGGAAATAGCTGCTTTGCCTAAAAAATGACATTTTTGTGCTTAAAAACTTACAGTTTGTTTAAAAAATCCCTGAGTCAACTTCCCACAGATACAATGTTTTTTCTTGGATGTTCAGAGCAATACAGGACTGATGGGGGTCCTTAAATTGAATTACATTTTGTGAACAGTGAGGCCATGCCTGTACTGTTCAGTTTTGCTGGGATAATATCACTATTAAAATATTGACTAGGATGTCAGGTTTTCCTGGAAATTCATTGTTCCTTCCGTGAGGTGGTATAGGGTCAGTTTAGAATCTCCATCTCCAAGCATTCATCATTTAAAGTGCAACAGCTGCTTCAAAAGCAAAGTAAATGTACCATCTTTGGAAAATGTCATATATAGATTCAATAAAAGGTCCTGTATATGTTAACAATTCATATGTTACTGTTTACATTATTTCAAGTTCTAAAGTCTCATTTTACAGTTTTAGCAGTGTTTAAGCTCAAGAAAGAAAAATATTCTTAGGGCAGGTATCTTAGCAGAAATGTAAGTGAGATAGAGCTGTACTTGTCTGGGAACCTAGGAAAGATTTTGGTTCTATCAGAAGATTATACAGAAGACAATTATGCATACTTTGGATATAACATCAAAAAGGAAATAGGAAGCAGTTACTAGCCTCATGCTAAGAAATAATTTTCCCTTAATCATTGAGACAACCCAATTCAGTCTCCAATAGGCTGTTACCTTTTGCAAGTTAGATGTTGTCCTTGAGAAAAATTTATGGAAATAAAGGAAAAGTACCCATAAATATAGCTGATAGCATTCTTCGGAAATGGAGTGGTACTGTTAGTCACTTAACAACATTAATTGATGTAAAACTCAAAAAGGATTAAAAGAAAAAAACTAGAGATGAATAAGAAAGGAGATCAATATATGTCAAAGGCAGAGTATAAAAGGCAAGTTAAAACTTCCTCTTTTTTTCCTTATCTCTTGGTGTTTCTTCTCAATTTTGGGGTAACCATAATATCCTACTAAACATTGGTAGGAATAATTTCCAAGTATGATTTCTTACTTTTGGAGTAGAAACAGAAAGACTTTATTACCCTAATCACTGAAATAGTTTGGAGTAAGTATTTAAATATCTGTGATGTCTTAAGCCTTTAAAATATTATGCTGAATGATATCATTACTAATCATACTGATGATTTTTCATGGCCCTTCTCACAAATGTAATGAATGAAGGGTTAATGAGCCCTAGTGAATGTTCAGTGTCACAGTGTCTAATTATTTATAACACTGAGTTAGTTTGATTGTTCATAGCCATTTCATCCAGGTGGCTGAGCAGTTTGTCTTTTACGTTAAGTCCTGTGGTCATAGCACTTGAAAACAAATGTTACCTCAGAGTTCATGTCACCTGATGATTTCTTGTTACAGATATAGGCTTTTGAGTTTGCAAATGTTGAAAGAGTTGCTATCTAGTGTCCAAATTGTCACCAGAGCAGAACGCTTACGCTGTTCCTTTTCTCCAGCACTGTGCAGACTAGATCTGGATGAAGTGGCTGGTCCCTTGGCACTATACCACCATCACACACATAACGTTTTTCCTGCAAGCTCAAAATCAAATCCTGGCCATTGTCTGCATGACCCAAAATAGCTGGACTGCTCTCCTTCCTAGTTTATCCTTTAGAGTGTTAAAAAAAAATCATCTTGTATTAGGTTTGCATATATGTTTTTTCTCTTTTAATTTCACAGACAATTTGAAATGGTTATTCCCACAGAAGACTCTGTTATCACAGAAATGACATCCACGTTAAGGGACTGGGGGACCATGTGGAAGCAGCTCTATGTGGTAGGTAATTTTCAGTGGTATGGTTTTCTGTGTAGAGAATTATCTTAAATATCTGAGTGTGAATAAAAGCATCGACAAGAATTTGAGCACCTGCTGTGATTTACTAGTCCTCCTTAGGGAGTCAGAGATGTAAATTTTATTAAAATGCAATCTTGCTATAATCGTGGTATCCCCTGAGTATGAATTTTATACATTATTTTTCAACACAACATGAATGAATGGGATTGTTTATATAGATCTAGTGTTGGACTTCATGGAGATTTTAAATTTTTAAATATATAAACATATTTAATACAACTTAGTTGTAATTTATCATATTTTAACTGTGTAACTAATTCAATGCATCGGGCCAGGGATTTAGCTCAATGGCTTAAGCGCCTGCCTGGCAAGCATGAAGTCTAAGTTCGATCCCCGGTACCAAAAAAATAAAACAAAAAAAACCAAAAAACCTAATTCAAAGCATCCTGTAAATGACAACTATTTAATGAGAATCAGTAAGAATATTCTAAATCTACTGAAGAAAGGAATAGCTCTTTAAAATTATGGGTTTTTTGTAGGTATATATGCTTATTTATGTGCTTATGACTAATTATATTATTCAACACTGTATTGGTCAATTTTTCTCTTGCTGGGACTAAATACCTCACACTCAAAACTTAAAGGATGAGCGGTTTAATTTGGCACATAGTTGCAGTGGTTTCAGTCTATGGCAACTGGCTCTAAAACAGAAAGAATCATGGCAGAAGGGTGTGGTAGAGCAAAACTACCAGCTGGCTACTACTGGCAGCTGAGAAGCAGAGCACAGGGTAAAAGCACCAGTGAAAGATGCGTCCTCCCAAAGACATGTCCCCAATGACCTACTCCAACTGGACCCCACCTCCTAATGGTATATTCAGCTATAAACATTAGAAGTTTAGCTCACTGGTAAGTATAGTGACCCCAGTCAAGTATCAGTTAAGATTAAATGGCACATACACTTATTATCAGGCAAATCTCATAGGAAGTATGAGGTTACTGTATTTCATGTAATCCTTATAACCATTCGTGTTAATACTCATTATGATCATCTCCAGGTTTCAGATAAAAAGAGTGAGAAAGTGAAGTTCTTGAAATAGGCCAAGTACAGTGGTTCTACCTTACTGTAAGGGACGCGAGTCTAGACCTCTGTGGAGCCTCAGATGATGGGTAGTGTAGAATCCTACATAGACATACCCACAGCAGAGTTTAACTTAGAAATTAGGCACAGTGAGAGAATAACAATAGTTAATTAAAAAGTTGAACTTGATCATAATAACATGGGATAGTGAAAATTATTTAAAACTTACAAATTATTTAGTTTTTGAATTTTCCATTTCATAGTTTCAAGCCTCAGTTGACCATGGGAAATTGAGACCTTGGGAAGCAAAACCTCAGGAGGCCCATGTCATTAGAAAGTGACTGAGCTGGGATTCAGAAGCAAGTTGTGTCTTTTCTCAGAATCAGTGTTTATGCAGAAGTCTGGGGGTGATGATATTGTGAGGAAGATAAATGTGATTTTCTTCTTTCATTGTCAAAGAAATTTTTGGAATAGCTTAATCACTGGCAAGGATCTATTTAGAATATAAAGGAGTATTTATCCTGATCTGAAACAGCCCATCAAAAAGAAAATCCAAATTAGTGAGGTTCATTAGCACAGAAAGATGGTTTATATTCTTTTATTTCTAACTTGCAATAGGGTATTTCTAACATGCAGTAGGGAAAGATAATCCTAAAATGTTGCCATTGGAAATGCTTCCCTGGCCGTACCTTTCCAGGAGTTGGTGGGTTTAGGACTCATGAAGCAAATCCACAGGACAGTCTTAGGTCTTAAATGAATTTCCTGAGTGAAGTCTTTGCAAACACAAAATCAAGACAACTGACCCCAGATTCTATTGTGGGACACTCATAGAAATGCAGACCTCCCTTTTAAATATATTTTTAAATTATGTTGTAAAGCATATAAAATCTGAGTATTATTTCACTTAAAATAACATTGTGCATGATACTACCAGAAACAATAGAAAGTATGTGAAATATTTGAACCACTGCATGTGAAACACTCAAATACATGAGAATGATAAAACATAACAATAGTGCAAGTATTGTCCATTAGTTGAATAAAAGGACCTGAAGCTTTCCTTCCATGTAGTGACTAGTGAAGAATAAAGTTAAAGTCCCTTTTTACTCTGTCTGTTTTTTTTTTTTATCTGTAGTGGGGATCAAACTCACAACCACGTGCTTGCAAGGCAGGCACTTATGCCACTGCGCTAAATGTCTTATGTAGCTATTCTTACCTGCTTTTGAGGTGACAGGCATCTCTTTTTGGGACAGACTTGTTTGGTTTGAAAATCTATGTGCTGTGAACTCTAAAAGTAATCTCTTCTCCCATTGTCCTGAGTAATGGAGAAAGACCAAGCATAATCTCAGTTTCCCTGGCTATTAGAGTGCAGTTACATGAGTAGCAAAAGTAAAATTTAATCCAAAGATGCTAGAGTTTTAACACTGGGAATGAAGTCAATATGGCGATATTGGACATTTTGACTTCTCCTTTCCTGCTATAAATATTTTGTGCCACATGTTTAGTTCAGATTCATCATGCTTGAGTGTATTTAGAGTATTGTCCATGTTCTCTTCCAGTAGTTTTAAAGCAGCTACTTTCTTCACTGAAAGATGCTTGATGAAGACAATGTATGTGAGATTATGTGTCAGGTACTTTGTATAAAAGTATCTCGTAAATGCTTGAGAAATGCTAGTTGCTCTTTTAAATAATTTTGGGCAGGGCCTAAATCATGCCCTTTAAAACAATCACTTAGTAAAATATCAGTAATATTATCATAAAGACTCAGGAGAAATATGAAAGTCATCTCTTAGCAAGTACTTTGGTGAAGGCCCTGAGCTGTTTTACATCTCTGTTCCCTGAGGCTCTGCCAGGTAGTTTTTATTCTTGACTCTTACAGAAAGTGATTTATCCAGAGTCCCACACAAAGTGCTAAAACCTGAATCTAAATCTAGATCTACTGCGTAAACCAGTGCCGTGTTCATTTTAAGACAAATAAAAACTTACTCTTGTCTGTAGTACGAAAATACAATTAGTTGCTGCGTCTCTGATATATTACAGGAATTTCTAGATATTGTCTTATTCCAAGTGTTAATATTGTACCATACCTTTTCATTTAACACTAAGTAAAAAAATTTTTTATATTTCTGGGTGGCTATCAGTGTTGCATGGCTTTTAAAGCTATCAGTTTTTCAAATCCAATTTTTGTGAGCCATAATTTTGTGACCAGATGTCTAATCAGACATATACTTTTTTCTTACAATAGCAGGGCAAGTTTGATGGGCAGGCCTGTTATATGACAGTGACCCTTCACCTCTAGGTTTTCTTGCCTGAAGAGGAAGCTGACCTGTTTGTTTTTATTTTTATAAAGGTTCTGGCTTTCTTCTCAGCATTCTCTTAAATTGGAATCCTAGGGCTGTTGTTTAGAAAATCAATTCCACATTGCTGGCCAACTGTAGAATGCGTCCCTAAGGGAGGCACGTGCCCTTCTCACTGCCACAGTCTGTTCACATGGGTGCTGGCTCTGCCCTTTGCTGAGTGAGATTTGAGTTCTATCTGTGATTTTCATAAGTGATAATTTGACTCAGTGAACTTCTCCCTACTACTGATTTTCTTACAGATCTTCTTCTGTTCGACCTATACAGTACTTGCCTCTTAGGGTTTTGAGGAGTAACACTGATAAAAGTTTTCATTCATTCGTTCTCCACTTGCAGGGGCCACAAAGGCAGGTGCAGCCTCTGTGATTGGGAGGTTAGAGCTGCTTGGAAGATGCAGACACTGAGTGATTAATTGCAGGAGCGTTACATTACAGCGCTCTTGTAATGGCTTGTACGGGAGTGCATAACATGTGGAATGAGCAGGAAGTAATAGACATGCTCAATAAAGTGCTTTATGTGTTGAGAGGTGAGCAAGATTACTTATACCTCAGAGGATCAGGGATGGCATTCTGGAGAATGCTTCTTGTTCCTCTGGCAAATTTGTCTGACCTAGACAGCATGTGAGAACCCCTCAAGACACTAAGTATTGATGAAGCAGAGAACAAGTCACTTTTCTGTAAAAGAAGAAACTGTGTTACAACTGAGTATCTTTATTCCTCACAAAAGACTTGATATTTCTTGTAGTTTATAACTATAGAGGACTTGAAAGGGATCAGATCCTTGATATTTCCATAGCACAGTGCCTATAAGTCTAGCAATAATTTTTATAAAAAGTAAAAATATGACTTCTCGTAAAAAAGATGAGGGGTAAATAATCATATAAGGTTTACCTTAATGTCTTCAGGGTAAGAGATAGATCGTTCTGTTTTGGTTAAAAAAGAAATCTTTCTGGAGGTCTTACTGTATACACTAAGCCCAAACAGTGATAAGCACTAGTTAACTGCTAATACTTGCATGATATTTATTCTGGGCCAGGCATTGCTGTTAGTATTTTCATATATTAATTTATTAATCCTCAAAACCCTATGAATCAGATACTGTGGTACCTGTTTTACAGACAAGAAAACAAGCACAAAGAAGTTAAACATTGCTATATGCTTAACTTTGTAGCACCCATATTGCTAACGGTTTGTAGCCAATAAATGAAAAAATTGGAATTCAAGTCAAAGCAAAGTCATTTGACTCTAAAATGTGCTCTTTTCACCGAGCTACAGTGGGATCTTCACATATGTTATCAGCAACCTATGAAACAACTCTGTTGGTCAGCTTTTCTGCTAGTGGGATACAGTATCCGATAGCTCCAGCTTAAAGGAAAAGTGGTTCAGAGATTTCAAGGGTTCAGAGATTTCAGTCTCCTACTGGTGGGCACCAAGGCAGTACTATGGTATAGAAAGCATGATAGAACAAAGCTGGTTAGTCCATCAGAGCAGGGTAACGGTGACAGAAAAAAAGGGGCAAGGGACCTTGTAGAGTGTCAGGGCCTACTTGGACACACCAGAAGTGGGCTTGATTAGTCCCCTAGGCAGCTTCGAAGCCAATCAAGTTGACAGTTAATCTCAACCACCACCACAACCTTGCAATAGGATACTGCTGCCCTGTTGCACAGAGGACAAAACTCATTCTCCAAGTCTATGAAACTGAAGTGGTAAGATCAGAGTTTAAAGCCAAGAGTTGGACTTATCTTTTTTCCACTCAGCCATGAAGCTTAATGAATTTCATGGGAGAATATTGTGAATCTACATGGTTATTAAAAAGTAAGAAGAAGGGCACCTTTCTTACTCTTAAGGTCTAAATTGAGCTGATAATAGCAGTGAAAAAAATCCATCTGCAAATGAGTCTTAAGAGTCCTTTGTGTGACCAACTTCTGCTGGGAAATCTAAGAAAGCATGAGGACCAATATGCAAGAAACAGTTGGACAACAGGATTTTCTGTTTTATTGGCTCCAGTTCCGTGCAGCTATGGCTCAGAGAAGGCAGGAAGGAATGAGGGAAGGTTTCTTAGGTAAGATTGGCTGAAGGAAGTGAAAGGCAGACTGAGCCCCGAAAGAGGGTGAGATATGGATGAAGCACAAGAAAGGAGCACATGAGCTGGAAAGAGAGGCAGCGTTCATAGAGGGCAGGGACTGGGTTAAGCCCAAGTGTGGAGGTGCAGTGAGAAACAAGATTGCCATGTCTGTGTTGGGGAGTGGGAGAAGTGATGTTGGCTTCTTGGAGAAGAGAGCAGCATTGTGAAACTTGGCTGTAAGTAGGCAGAACAGCAAGTGCATTTGAGGACAGCGAGGAAGACTTTGTCTCTGGACAGAGAATCTGTCCACAGCGCCACAGCCACCTAGAGGTACCCTGGACCTGCCCCCTTCACCTTCCTCTCTGGTTACCCTACAACCCAGTGTGGGGCCTGATGCCAGATCTCCACATTTGTGTGTTTCTCAGAGGAATGAAGGTGATCTCTTCCATCGGCTGTGGCACATCATGAATGAAATCCTGGATCTGCGACGGCAGGTGCTGGTTGGCCATCTCACCCATGACCGGATGAAGGATGTCAAGCGCCACATTACTGCTCGCTTAGACTGGGGAAACGAGTGAGTACTAGTCATTACAGGTGCTCTCTGGGGGCAAACACAAGAGAAGGGAGGTGGGTGTGAGTCCGTACGTGGTAATGTCCATGGGAGAAATTATAGTTTCCCCATTTTCCCCAGTCATTGATGCAGCCAAGAGCCACATCCTGTAGCTCTGGTGTGGCACTGAGGTGCTGCTTGCTGTCTGGTGCCCGCTGCGTGGCATGATTGTGTGCTCCTAGAAAGGGAAATGTTCACAAGGGTTTGTTAGCTACAACTCCTGGCTAAGATGGGTCCTATTTTCCAGTAGTCTAGGTTTGGCATATTTGTTCACTTTTGATGTATACCTCTTCCATTCTGGAGGACAGGTCACCATGTAATCCAGAGAGAGACAGTGATGTTAGCAGCGAGGAGTAAAAATCTGATGACAAGTGCACCTCTGGGGCCTCTTGTCGTCAGCACAGTTAGTCCTGTGCATACATGCGAGCCACTTGGAGAAGCTGCTCGGAAGATTAAGAATGGCTGTACTTGACCAAGATTTACTTTTTTTTTTTTTAAGATTACTTTTAAATAGAAATGTGAAAACTTATTTAAAGTAACAACCAAGCAGTTCAGTAGTAAATCTAACCACTGGAAACCCTGACCAAAACTGATATTAAGCATAAATATCAATGAAAGAATGAAAAATTAGAATCAGCCAACTTCAGCCAACAACAGATCTTAGGGTTGATTAAAATATAAATTTAAGCCATGAAATAATTGCTTAACAATATATCCTCCCTTTCTTTCTTCTTTCCAAGCTACCATTTCCTATTTGGACTTTCATAGACTCATAGGACAGAAAAAAAAGAAAAGAAAAGCAGACCACAGAGGGGAATATAGCAGGAAGGGAACCATGCATAACTTTACCTATTATTAAATGGTGAAAGACCCCTTTGACAGTAGAATATTTCTTCCCCTGATCATTTGAAATCACTTTATCAGATGCCAGTTTGATTCCTGCTAGGATGTCAAATACTACAGGTATTTTAAACCTCCATCTATCCCCCAAGTACTTCCAGTATCTTATTGAATATGATGTGCTATTCTTGTTTTTAGAAACAGTGATAGCATAGCACCATTTATTTATCTCTGGGGGCTTCAGTGCTTTGAGAAATACAGCAAGTGCAAGCATAGACTGGGACAAGAGCATGGGACTGGGTGCTCTGCTTTTTTAAAGACCGGAAGCACATTCCTGGAGTGTTCTTAACTTTCGGTCTTCATCTGGCAAGGGAGTGAGCTTCACTAGAAGATCATAGAGTGACCTTAGCTCCAGGCTGAAGTGATTCAAAACACAGTGGCACCTGGAGAATTAGGTGCCAGCACTGGGGCTGCTGTGTGCATCTGAGTTGTGCTGGGAATGGAGGCTGTACAGGCTGTTGGAGTTTGGCTCTGTGCTGCTTGAATCCCATGTATTTCTGTATTATTTTGAAAAACCTTTGAGTCTGCACTGTACTCTAATTGGCCTTTGGTCATTACTGTGGTCCTCATTTAAAAACAAATGAGTTTGTAAATAGTAATGAAGTTGGGTCAAGTTAACTTATCAAAAATAATGTTGAAATACAGAGCAGGCAAGAAAATGATGGTCTTCCATTTAGTGAAGGAAGATGATGGCTGAAGGGAAGAAGGAAAATCATTAATTATGACTGAATCCTGATTCGCTTTTTGACTTGCCTGAGCTCTAGCTTATAGTTCTATGGCTAAATGAGATCAGGTTGTCCTGCAAATTTATTTGCACACAGATCAATGTAGGGTGAACATAAATTAAGAATGTGTTCAATTGAGTATCAATATGTGTATCAAACTAGTGAAGTGAAGTTCTCTGGATGCAGCAAGCTTTGTGGAGGAGGACATCGCATCTTCTTCGCCAATGAGATCCTCAAAAAGCAGTGTTCTTACTGGTATCCTCAGGCATTATGAAAGTAATGGGACCTGGTTCTGTCTCCCATAGAGGAGATTATGATGTCCTTTGAGATTATATGGGAGGGAGAATCCATTCATCCTTTCTTCTGATGTCAAAAACAGTTTAGTGACTGAGTTGACATGAAATTTGACCTTTTCTTCTTGACTAAATGCTGACTTTCCATATCCTGTGTGGTCTTCTTCAGTCTTGTCTCTCCCTGTCTTTTCTCATTTCTCCATATTCTAGGTCAAGTGTGGCTGTGTGAGTGAAGAAAAACCTCTAACAGTGTCTGGTTAATCCTAAGATTATACCTAGGAATTGACAAAGCCAAACAGAAACTAATGAGAGTCTTTCCATACAACTGGGATTGTAGGAAGTCAGTAGAAGTTAAGTCAAGCTTTAGACAAGAAAGGAGCTTGCATAGTACCCATCCCTTGGCCTGAAAGTCTGGAAAGGTACTGGAGCTCACATCTGCTCCAGACCTCTGGTGCTGGAGTTTATCCTTCCTCATTCTGCAGTGATGTACATCAGCTGCTCTTCACATATCTTATTTTTCAAGCCACATGACTGATGCTGTCTGAATTTTCAAGATCAGATTCACAAAGGAGGAATCTTGTTGGCAGGCAATAGCTATTACTCCTGTTTGGAATGCATATTTTATTCTGACCTCTCATAAATTGCTGTCCAGCCCATGGTTGAATTATACTGAGGGTAGGTGGCTACTTGCAGGCCAGTCCAGTGAACATTGGGAAGGGAAGATGATCAGATGACTTGTGTCCTCTGCCTTGCCTTTCTAGGACAGAACATGAGTGGACCAGATTTGAATAGAAGGAGCTTTGGGGAGTCAAACTCTGGTCCCAGTGTGGCTATATAGTCTCTTTCCTTTACTAGATAATCTTTCATCAGTGATGAGGAGCTGCTTTACCCTTCAGCACAGTGCTTTCCTCGGGAGGGAACAGCAATGAGAACAGATCCTACCAGCATCTGTGGGGAGGTATAGCAGGGGAGGACATGGATATTTTGCAAACAAATCACTGTGCTTGATGTGATTTGAAAGTTGAACTAGAGGAATGGATGTGTGACATCTTTGAATTTCTCAAATAGTAACATAATTTGGGAAGATGAAGTGTTTTGGTAACTGAAAGATAGTGCATGCTTTCAAGGAAATGACACTCTTCTCATTTTAAAAACAAATATCTCTCAGGGTGGCTTGACTTGAAGTAGATGCTGAATGAATAAATTTTATTTGTGAAACTTTAATGAGATTTTGAGAAGGGCATAGACTTTAGGATTCCTTTTTTTTTTTTTTTTTTTTAAATACTAAAGTAAGAACCAGGGTCTGTAATTGGAAGTGTAATAGCAGAAGGCTTCTGTACTGGAGTGATGATGGGAAGGAAGGAATGTGGAATAAGTTTTCCTCAGGGAATTGAGCATGAGACCTGGAGGGAGGTAATTGAGGGTAGTCTGGTAGACCAAACATTTTGGCCTTGGTTTACAGGGCATTAGAAATGCATAGTGAAGCCACTGGGAATGACTATGATAGTTACGGAGATGAAGTGTTACTTGGCATTGGTATTAGTGTTGAATAGTTAGTCTCCTAAAGAGGAGTATCACTAAGTTCACCAGAGGGAGACTGGCCAGAACAGCCTTAGAGTCACATTCCCCTGTCCTCAATAAATCAATTCCTCTGTCCTAAATCAATTGTTGTGCTTGGTCCCTGTGAGGTTGGACATAACCTTGGGATACTTCTTGGCATGGTAAGCTACATGTCAGCCAACAATACTTCTCAAAGGAGATTAAGCTGTTTTTCCACTGCAGACCTAGAACTGTCCAGCTCCAATCTCTTGGATTTCTGCTTTTACTAGGTTTCGCTTAATGTCTGACCCTAGAACTTGCCATGAATGAGGATCTGTAGCATGAGTTGCCTGAGTCTTACATTGGGCAGGCTGTTTTAGTGCCAAGTCAAATCCCGAAGACCAGATTTTCCTATCTCAACTCCATTTTCCAAAATTAAATTATTTCCAGATTTATTTCCTCCCCTATTCCAGGGTAGGGGCTTCTCTGGTGATAGTTTGTAGGTGCTGAAGGCTCCCACCATATAGTGCCACGGACCCCTTGCAGGAGCATTCATTTCAGCCAGAGTGCCAACCCCCCTCCCTACCCTCGGATTTACATACCTTTGGCATCTTTTGGTTTTTGAAATATGCTCCATGTTCAGCCAAGTAGCATTTCTATCCTAACTGTATAGTAACAAGTTATACATGTTAGAACTGATTGAGAGAAGTATGGTAGGTGATATATCTATCAAGGTGTAAAAGCAGTTATTTTTTGTGTATTCCACAGAGGTGACTTTTCTCACACTTTTATGATTTGTTCTCTAGACAACTGGGACTGGACCTGGTGCCTAGGAAAGAGTATGCAATGGTGGATCCAGAGGACATCAGCATTACTGAGCTTTACCGATTGGTGGGTACAAGAAACATTGATTCATAGCATCACTGCTAATTTTCCAGTTTCCATGGCACTCTTTATACCTACTTGGTTTTGTAAGAACAGGATGTTCCAGGTTAAATTAGAATAAAGAGAATTGGGAGCTGAGGTTACCATGCCCCAGGTATAGACCAAGACACTGCCACTGTCTCAGAGTGACGTGCTATTCTCCACTGAGCTATCAAGTCCTGGGCACTGGGAAGTAAAATCAGTTAAGATGTTTTCCAAATCTTTGTACTTTTTGCCTAGCCTAGTGACATGCCTACAAGTCACATGTAGCTGTGGTGTTTCAGGGTGATTTTCTAACTACTAACCGTCTCTAGCCACTATTCACAGCCACCTCACTGTCCCATAATGGTTAGAAACTCCCGCTGTGACAAGTGTCTCCTCCTTCGTCTTCAAGTCCTGCTCTTACAACAATCCCTGGACCCCAGTCTATTCCTAAGCACTGGATACCATTAAGAACCAAAGATATTTGATTGTTTTACCCATCACAGCATCACCCACGACTTGAGTTTTGTTTTATTTTATTTTTTTTCTGGTTATCTGCTGGGTTGAAGTCCAGTATTTTGTATGTGATATCTAGATTCTTGAGATTTGGGCTAGTCTGCTTTGAATCTAGCCTCATATTCTTAGATACTTAAATACAGTGCATGTAACTTCTTAACGTTAACTAAGCTTTCTTCACCCCTAAATCAGAGAAGAAGATGGGAAGGAAGGATGTTATCCTAAGCATAACTTTATTGTGGTCTTCTTACCACTGTGTCTTACACTGATGGTTCTAGGAAGAATGCCCGTCCGAAATACAGACTGCCGTTTAGACTATCCTGCCTCTTTTAGGGTAGCATCCTGAGCACCCAGGATACTGAAAATAGTGGGACATTCTTACCCAAAACATTATCCATATCTGAAAACGATGACTAAAAATCATCAGTAAGTCTACAGGGCAGTGTTGAGTTTTGAGAAGCTAGACACAGTTAATATTTTTCAGTCTTTGTTTAATTAACCCAGATTGTCTATATGTCTTTTATGCTGGTAGAGGAACACATTCTGTTCTTATACAGGATCCCTGAGCATGGTGCCACCTGCTGCATGCTAAGCAGAGTGTCTGGCACACAGCAAGAGGACAGTTAAAGGTGAATGGCAGGAGGAAAGGAGGGAGGAACAAAACAATAGTGTTCCATATTAATGGCGTCACTGCTTTGTGGAATTTGTATAGCTCGTCTGTCAGTCACATCTTCTGATACAATACTGCTGTCTATAACTTATTTAACCCAGTGAACATTATATTTCCTTACTTTTTAAATTTCTAAATTCTTTTAAATTTCTAAATTTTAAGCTTCTTCAGTTGTTTTCTTTTGTTTCCAAGTCTCTCCCTTTGAGCTCCTTCAGTTTGCACACTCATTCTCCTGCTTTCTGTGTTATGAACACAATAATCTTGTCCAGTGATGTTGATTTAATAAATAATGTTTTTTGCGTTCATTCGTGATGTTAGAAATAGACCATGGATTGGCTCCAAACAACTAGAGCAGGCTCTGCTGGCTTTGCAATCTTGTACTTATTATTTAATTTCTCTGAGCCTCAGCATCTTCATATTACCAAATGGGGAAATAATACTTCTCACGTTTGTTATGGTTAAATAAGAAAAACATGTAAAATACCTGTTACTGATAGATACGTGTAAAACACCTAAACATCCAGTTAGTTTTCCTCCTTATTTCATCTGTGTGAGAGAGGCAATGTGACAAGAATAATTGTTACCATATATGTTAAGTATTAAATTTAAATTTGGATGTTTTTAGTGAAGTAAATAATAGAAGCTTAGATGTGATAGAAATTTAAGTCTTCACATATATAAGTTCTAGAAGCCGGAAACTCGGAATTGATTTGAAGTTTCATGGATGAACAGGGATAGAAGCTCTTATCTTTCTGTAAGTGTAGCACACTGCTTCCACCATCAAGTACACCTCAAAGTACAACATGGCTGCAAGAGCGGTAGCCTTTACATCTGCGCCTCAGTGACTCAAAAGGGCAGTTTCCTGTCAGTCAACTCACCTGCTTCAGTGAGCCTTCCTGGAAGTTTGGCACACTCCCAATGACATCTTAGTGGCAGAACATAGACCTTGCTCCCAGGTTCAGCTGGGGATGCCACATATATGATAAGCAACTAATAATGTCTGACACAAATACATTTTATTTTGTCCAGGTCGATTTTCTATGTTTGTAATTTTGCCTCTGTTCTTGTCAGTTAACATGACACATGGGGTGGCAAATTGACTTCCCTTCTAATAACACTGTAGTTTATTGGTGACGGCTGCTGGGAGTGCAGACGGCAATAAGATACTAGGCTTTGATCTAGACTCTGATTTACCATGTCTGCCATTGGTGACACAGAAAAGAGTGGGCATTTTAGTGTTTTATAGCTCAGTTATATCCCGAACTTATCATTTTTCAGTTGAGGAAAACAAGACATTGTGATTTTACATGAACACTCAATTTCTCCTCGCTAGCAATTATATGTTATTATTTCTAAAGCAAAGACCCAAGAAAAACCCAGGGCTTACAGACTCCAGAAGGACATATTTAGTCTTTCAAGGCACCTTCTTTTTTGAAGTTCCTATTGTATCTTGGCCTTACAATATGAGTCAGGGTTTCTGTAGTCCTAGGCTTCTTTCCTGTGTAATAGACAGTGATAACTGTATTGATTTCACTGGGAAGAGTTGGGAGTTACCACCAATTTCTTGTTTTTTGGCAATTTCTTACCAGAGTCATATTCATAACATAAGCATTTACATCTTTCTAAATTCGAATTTCATAAGAGAAAAAAAATCTCTTTGTTTAGGTGTTTGCTCGCCTTGTTAGCAGATCTTTCACCTAATTATGCTCAGCTAAGCAGTAAAAGTGCTAAACCTCACAGTGTTAACATATGTCCACTTAGAAACTCTGGTGTAGTGCCAAAGGCCAGGTGTCAACCCTGCAATAAATAAAGGGTGCTAATTAGCTGGATTTGGGCCTGCGGAATATCTTTTCAGGAATCTTTCATGGTTTCACAATATCGTGTTGTCTCCTTGCTTTGCAGTCCTTAGTGGGTTAGACTAGTGTCTCTCATATGGAAAATAGTATTTCTGTAAGGGCATGTTACCTCTCCCCCACCAAGGACATTGACCAAAGACATGTTTTGGTTGTCACAACAGGGATTAGGGTGGGGAGAGGCCCAAGAAAGGTGTTAAAGATCCTTCAAAGCCTAAGGCAGCCTCACAATGAAGATGTATTCAGCCCAAATTGTTAGTAGTACTGAGGTTGAGGGACCCTGGTACAAATAACTCATCTGCTAATGGATCCATTATCTGAGGATTGAAAATTTAAGTCAGTAAAATAAATCTTTGAGATGTATCTGTTTCCTAACCCAAGATTTAGTTAAACTGTAAGCACGTGTAGTTAGTAGGTACATTTGTAACCATTAATTATTTCCAGATAAATTTTGCCTCTTATGTTATAACTACCAAATTATAGCTCTTGAAGTGTGAACATGCCTTTTTAATTGTTATTGCAATAATATTTTCACAGAGATATTCTTAGCAGTTCCCCAAAGCAGTGAATTAGCAAGAGATAAGCAAGCAGTCATAACTTACATAACCCAAATCTGTCCCAGGCCTGGACGAATGGCGAGTGAGTGGAGGAAGAGGGGAGCTAGCACTGGTGGAGTTCGCCAGACACCAGGGCCTGTGCTGTAAGTGCAGCGGGCGCAACCAGACAGGCTTATTACTAGTATCCATGCAAAGACTGTTAGTTGTAAGGCAATTATTCAAAAGATGCTGCAATACATTTTTCAGTCTGCGGTGATTTGCGGCTCGCTACATATGATCTTGATTAGGGACTCTCAACCCTCATTGCCCATTAGAGTCACCTAGGGAGCTTTTAAAACTACCACTCTGTGCACCCCCATCCCTTTGAAATTCTCATTTAATTGTTCTGGGATAGGACCTGGGCATAAGTATTTTCTGAAAGCTCTCTTGGTGACTGTAAAATGCAACCAAGGTTGAGAACCACTGATCTCAATATATTGGATTCTTTGCATGAGTAAGGGAACTAATTTTTTTTTCATGGGTTCTTAAGTGAATGTTATGATTGATGCTGGAAACCTTGCACTCTTTGCAGCAAGAGCGGACAGCTCCTTGAAGTCAGTTCTTTTCATGAGTTCTTGTCATACTTCTGTTTTTCCAGCCCTGCCCTTCAGTGGGCATTTATTTCTTCAATGTCTTGTGCTGCATTATCCTTTTTCATATACAAGGTTTCACTATGCAGTTCAGGCTGTTCCCCTGAATTATTGTTGAGTATCTTAAGGAACTGAGAGAGTAAGATACCATTTCTAGGGATAAAAAAAAAGACTTCTTTATGAAATAAATAAAAATGTAGTTTTATGGATATATGATGCTTTTTTTGCCGTAGTAAAAATTTTAAAACACAAAGTAAATCAACCGTCATAGAAAGCAAGGCAGATTTATGACAATTAGAATATTTTGTTCCAGGAACCTTTAGTAAGATGGCCAAAACAGAGCACAATGCTAAGACTCACTTTTTAAAATTACATTTTTCAGATTTACAGAGAGATGCCCACTGTATCTGTTGAGTACACAGTGGTTACAATGCATGTAGTTGATTACATTGTGTTAAATTTGCTTTTCAGGTAGTTTGAAATAAAAACTAAAAGCATGAAAACATTCTGATGATTTTATGCTGTTGCACTTACAACTGCAAATTGTAAAGATGATATTTGGTCTTAAAAAGTTAATTCATTCAGTAATTATTGAGTTCTACTTCGAAACTTAAAGAAATAGCTAATAAAGAAATAGGGCTATGTAAGTTAACCCCCTACAAAGGATGTGGCTCTATTACTATGAAGTTAAAAATCCCTGAATTATTTTAATTGTCAAGTGATTCAAAGCGCATGACATGCGAGGTGTGATGGCACACCCCTGTAATGCCAGCACTTGGGAGGCTGAGGCAAGAGGATTGCTGCTAGTTTGAGACCAGCCTTGGCTGCAAAGTGTGTTCAAGGCCAGCCTGAACTGCATAGTGAAACCCTGTCTCAAAAAGACAAACAAAATAAAACAAAACAAAATGAAATCAGATGGCATCATTAGCAGTCTGTGATAGGAAAACGGCAATCCTGCACTTCCTGAGCACCACTCTGTTAACATACAGGCTCTCGTATTGTTTTTCAGTCTTCTTATCCTGAATTGTTGCCTCTCAGTGTGGCCTCAGCTGACTGGACTGTTGATAGCTCAGCTAAGGGAAGAATGACAAGGAAAATCTTTCTAACATTTTGACATCGTCATGGTATTTTTTCTGTATTTTATGACAGTATCAAAGTATCTGCCTCTGAAGGATTAGAGAAACAACTTGGTCATCACTAGCAGTTTGGGGAAGTCATAGTTCCTGGTCCCTCTTGTTCTGGGCTGCAGTGTCACTTTTCCAGGAAACCTCAGACCACCCAGATGGAAGTCAAAAGCCCTTTGGCAGACTCTCCAGATAGTATAGGTCTTCCCTCCATGATTGTGTGTGTGTGTGTGTGTGTGTGTGTGTGTGTGTGAGAGAGAGAGAGAGAGAGAGAGAGAGAGAGAGAGAGAGAGAATTTTGCTGATTCTGCTCCCCCTAATAGATACCATAGGCTATCTCCGTATTTTCTCACCATTGCATTCCCAGTGCTTGGCATGCAGTAGATGCTTAACAGATGTTGAATGAGTTGAATAAGCAACTTTCTCTGTGTTACTCTAACCCTTGGGTCTGTAGGTGATTTCTCTCCTTCAGCACAGGAGAGTTCTCTTTCCTGACTCCCCTGCCCAACTAGCTGCATTGAGGAGGAGATGAGTGAGGTGGACAGAGATGCTTATTTCTCTCTTTAGATGCCTTTGTGGTTTTCCTGGGTCTGTCTCAGTATACTCCCACAGCAAATTAGATGCATTTTCTTGCTTTAGTGAATATCATTTGTTGTAGACCGTCCAAAGCAAAAACAAAACACAAAACTGTGACAGTTTTGCAACTTAGTGTGATTTTTTAAAGAACTTTTAATTATGAGAAATAAGAAGTCATAAATATGTTGTTCAGCTACCATCAGTGGAACAATCAGTAAAACATAGTCTTTTTTTTTTAAAAAGATGACTAATT
This sequence comes from Dolichotis patagonum, assembly GCA_004027295.1. Taxonomy (NCBI): domain Eukaryota; kingdom Metazoa; phylum Chordata; class Mammalia; order Rodentia; family Caviidae; genus Dolichotis; species Dolichotis patagonum. The sequence continues at coordinate 30,447 of PVJX010010158.1, forward strand.
TATTCTCATCCTGGGAATTGACGGGAAGCAACAGAACTATTTGAGCCTCCCTACTTCCTAATCTACTTCGTGAGTTTGCAGCATTTTAGCATGAATAATTTTAAAAAGTGTTAAATATTTCTTGATGATCTACTGATTTCATAGTTTCTTATTACAGATGCTAGAAGAAAAATTGAGATTTGGATACCGAGTCTGTAGTGAGCAGTTTTTAGTGGAGGACATCATGCTCACACCGTAGCTACCTCGTCCTGTCAGATGCAGTGTTCCCTTCAGTCCATGCTGATTGTGTTGCTGCTTGGGGTGGGGGTGTTGTGCAGATGGAGCATCGACATCGGAAGAAAGACACCCCGGTGCAGGCCAGCAGTCATCACCTCTTCGTCCAGATGAAGAGCCTCATGTGCTCCAACCTGGGAGAGGAGCTGGAGGTCATCTTCTCACTCTTTGACAGCAAAGAGAACAGGCCTATCAGGTAAGTGACTGCAACTTGAGATAGGAACTGACTTTCTCAATGTTAGAAGGTGGATATTTGTGATGGGGTCACTTTAAGATACATGATCTTGTGCACATTTATGCTGTTAGACGCCATCTCCTCATTTGTAGAAGTCTTCAGAGTTTCTAAGGTGCCTGCCCTCTAGATGTTTCCATGAAAGTTATATAGGTTAATGTGTGCCAAGTTCTTTGAAAAGGGCTGTAGAATTGTAATAAACAACATTAAATACAAGTATGGCCTTGTTATTAAGTCTTCTATTCGTGTTAGTTACATGTATTGACATTGCAAAGAAGACATAGATTCTCTGCACTCTGAAGATTGTTTGCCTTTTGAAGGTCAGCGCTTTCTATCTTTTAGTTTTTCAGTAGGTTATTACATTATTTGTAACTTGTCAGGATCAACTGGTAGCTAGGGATAACTAAATATTTGAAAGCCTTTCCAATAAAGTTTTAGAAGTGTGAAGTGATGAAAAGTTTTCACATACTTCTTTTTCTTTTTCAGTGCTTTGAGTTCTGCCTGTTACAGTTTTCCTTTGGCAGGCTTTTAATTTTAATATTAATTTTTTTTCTATGCTGTGGATTGAACCCAGGGCCCCTCACATGCAAGGAAAGTGCTCTACCACTGAGTTACATCCCAAACTCCAGTTTTAATTTTTAAGAGAAAACTTAACAGTGGATATATTTAGTTGTTGTCTAACTTAATTCCTGTTAAAACTTTTTAATTAAAAAAATTATATTTATCTTAGAGTGGAGCACAAAGTATGTCATCTTTTAAATTAAATTTTACATTTCAATTGAGAACTAAACTTGAATCACTGAAATCACACTTAATGACCCAGCTGTGCCATGGTTTTTAAAGATATATACTTAATAAAATACATACTAACAATTTTTTAAAATTCTGAACCATATGTGATGTTTCATAAAATAATTTCAGAATATTGCTTTCTGATAACATTGATTTCTTCTAAGAAATACATTAATTTTCTTTTCAATGAATGCATTTTTTTATTTTAAAAAGAATAAAACAAAAGAGGACAGAAGAAAGCAGATCAGAACACAACAACATAAGCAACACAGCACTTTACAACAAGACAACCGGATATTAACAGTAGCTACCATAATGTCTCTTTCTTTGCAATAGTTGAGCATGGCTTCAAATACAATATCAAACATAAGAAAATAGTATAAAACCATTCAAAAGAATGAAAGAATTACAGGGTATTCTGAACCGAATAACAGAAAATGATCAGTGGCTACTATAATATCTCATTTTCCATAAAAAATTAGTTTATACTATCACATATATTAAAATCCCAATAACACACAACATGATAGAACCGATGGTAATAGAAGAATAAAAGCATGGTAAGACTTCAAAGCAAGATGATATTAAATTAGCAATAACTGCCATAATGTTTTGTTTTCTTCAAAACAGCTATTCATACCATCACACATAATAAAGTCAAACAAAACAGAATAAAACCATTAATGAATGTGTTTATAACCATAAAGTACTTGGCGAATCAGTTTATGTGTTAGTCACTGCTGCAAGTGTATTCTTCAATTTCTTGACAGTAGTCTGTGCCTGTAGAATTTAAGATGTAGTATTTTTTGTGCAGTAAATGCAGAATTTATGAGGTATTAAAATAACAGTGGTAATCCAGTTTCAAATCTGTGTTATACACTCTACTGTTGAAGGAAATGAATCAGTGTGTTAAATGACCTTTTCCGCTTCACAAATCAGCACCATTTAAAAGGGAAATTTAAAGGCTAGAAAACTGACCCAAGATATAATTCAGCACTTACTTCAGAAATGTAAAAGATTATTTAGATATAACACCTGCTTATGTATTGAAATGTTTCTAGTTCATGGGTAGTTTAACAAAATCCTTATATATATGTTCTCATTAATGTATTTAATCAGCTATATGGAATATAAAAGGGAGAAAGGGTGGTACTCTTCTGCTTACTACAGTTTAAGTCTGAGAAATGTGAATTTCCCTTAGCCACTAATGCTTTAGTTGTATCAACATAAAATTATATGGATTCATGATTAACATTTTTAAATTTTATCTTATTATAAACGTTTTCAAGTTTTCTAAAAAGGCCTTTTTAGGTATTAATCTCTAGAGTTTCCTTGTTTTATTCCTTTTTATTTGGCGAAAGTAAGGAAATAATCTAGGTGTAGAACCCCCAAAATAATGTCCTTATGTTAGGTACCCAGAGTTGAGCTAGCATCTGGGCATGTTTCCCGGTCTGTAATGTGCTTGGCTACTGCAATTTCCATCTCTCCCTGCCTTCCCCCTCACCTCTGTGCCCCTCCTGATCCCTAGTGGCCCTAGCAGCAGTCGGGACCTGAATGCCTCTGTGCCTTCTGCTCTCTGATGTTGGCCTTCTGTACTTCTCACCTGTCAGACTCACAGTCACTCTAAAGGTTCTGGCAAAAGAATGAGTAAGAACCACAATTTATGTTCGCTGGGTACTTGCAACAGTCTCAGAATTATTTTACTGACATTTCTGAAGGCTCAGACAACACATTTGTTCTTTTGGGGCGTGTTCAAAACCTTGTGAAGAGTGGATATGGCTCACATTCCAGCCATGTGGGGCAGTGTCCCTGGTAAAGAGGCCATAGGATGCAGATGGAGGGATCTTTTTTTTCTTTTAGTCTGTATTTGCAGTCTATAATGATTACATTTGTTGTAGAGGAGTTTATATATGTATATAACACCTTAATTCTTTTTTGTATGCTTCGTCTCCCAGCCTCCCTGCTCCCTCCAACCCCTTGCCATTTGCAAAAGCTCTATTTCCATTTTATCTTTCAATTCTTTTTTCATCCCCTTCTCCCCCACTTTATCTCTTGTAACCCTTCCCATTTGAAAAAGCTCTCTGGACTTCCTATTGTCTTTTATTTTGCTATTTATATTTTTAGTTTCTCATATAAGAGAAATGATGTGAAATTTAAACTTGTGTGTCTGATTTATTTCAAGTGCCATTATGGTCTCGATGTAAGATGCAAGGATCTTAAAACTGGGCTTGGTTCTTATTTCTGGAGTTGACTGGACACAGTACCTAACCTCTGTAGTACTTACTGTGTCTTTTCCTTCATCATGAATCTGCTAACAGTTCTTGCTTTCTTCATTCCTCCTGGTACAACTAAAGCATGTGAAGTTTGGCTCATCTCAGAAAAAAATATTATAAATACATCATAATTTTAAGACATTGCTGTTTCTTCTTATATGAATGTTTTAAAATCTTTTATGTGTTTCTTTTTCAAATTTTTATTTTAGAAAATGTTAGACATTAAATAAGGAGACTACTATAAGGAGCCCTCATGTACGTACCACCAGCTTCCACAATTACCAACTCTGGGCTGATCTTATCTTAACTATATTCCTTTTCAGTCTTCGTTTTTGCTTGCAGATTGTGGCAAATTCCAGACTTCTTAGTATTGTCTCTTTCTGTGTCCTTTTGTTGTTTGTTTGTTTTTTAAACAGGGTCTCACTGTGTAGTGCAGGCTGGCCTTGAACTCACTATGTAGCCCAGGCTGGCCTCGACCCCATCTGTCCTCCTGCCTCAGCCTCTTTAAGTGCTGAGATTACAAGTCTGCACCTCCAATTGCAGCTTAAAGTTTAATGCTAAGCAATAAAGGTTAGTGGAGACAGATGGTATAGTTAAAAGAAGGCTTCTGTTGTTATAACTATAATTATATGAAACAAAATACAATGTAAGTATGATCTCTATGGCAGTGCCTTGACCATTAATGAGAAGAAGTTACCTTGTGCCAGTGCAGGTAGAGAGACCAACATGGCAGGCCTGTGGAGGAATGCAAAGGAAAGGAAGATGTTTGTTCTTCTCACCAGGCAGACAACTAATTAGGGGGGGAAAACCCAAAAAACTAATAAAAACCTCTCCTCAGAGAAGCAGGCAGCCAGCATTTGTGGAACATTAACCTTCTGAATTCCAAGGGTTGTGAGTTCTTAGTAGGTGAGAAGCCAGGTCCCAGGCAGGTTGAATCATGTGCCTGATCTTATGTAAGCATGAAAGGCAGAACAGAGCTACAGACCCAACTGTCTGTGCCCAACTCCTGTGCTCTTAACTCCTACTCTGAGGGCCTTATCACAACTACTCTCTAAGAGCTTTAGTATTTGGCTGAAAATTTCTGTACCTGAACACGATTCTATTGGCCAGAATGAGAACTTAAAAGAAATGGTCACAAATTACTGATAAGGACAATATTGAAACAAGTAAAAGGCCTCAAATATTGTAATCCATGCTATAGAAATTGGTATTTGACATTAAGTCCTTCTCAAAATACTTTAAGCAAAGTAGCATCAGCTCTTACTATATCCAGTGATCAGAAGTCTTAGATTTAGTGCTTAGATTTAGCGAGTATCAATTGCAAAAGGAACCATTATGTGAAAATACCCACCTTCTAGCTCACTCAGTTTAGTGGGAAGCACATATTATCTCTTCAGTATCAGAAGACATTTTCCAGACAATAAGCATGCTTAAAAGAAAACACAAACTTAAATCATTGAACCTTGGCCATATTTAGAAAGCCTGTTAATTTTATCTAAAAATGATTACTGAATCTGCTAGACTATTAGGCCACTGTTGCATATTGTGGCCCCTGTGGCAGAGAGTGTCAGAACAGATCCAGGCACAGCTGCCAGCATCCCGATCGTGTCCGCCTAGCCCACGCCTCCGTCCTGGTGTACCTTCCCTCAGCTGTTTGTGTAACAGCACCAGCCCAGAGGAGCCTTGGTGCTGCTACGTTGGTCTCAACGGTCTTCAGAAATAACACACTTTTTGTTTCTTTGAGGTTTCTACAATCTTGATTTGGTTTATCTCAATGAAGGACAGTTACTAGCTGAAAAAGTGAGTTTACCAAGATCAATTCCACATTAGCAGAATGGGCTTGGAGAGTATTCATCTGACTGAAAGTTTGATTTACCCAGTTCAGCTGGGCAAGGCAGAGACTCAGTTCTTGGTATCATCTATAATTGTATTATATTCATTTAGTAAACACTTGTATAATGGTTGCCATCTGCCAAACTCTGTTTTAAGCTGTTTTAAAAATACTAACTTACATAGCTCTTGTAACTGCCCTATCAAATAGATGCTACAAATATTCCCATTTTAATAGCTGGGGAAACCAAGGCACACAGATGAATACCTAACGGCATGTAATATAGTTGGGATGTGGTGGGAAGTTGGTATTTTAATGAGGCAGTCTATTGAGGAATCAGTATTACAATTACTACCTACACCCTAATAAGAACATACACTACAATGTATATCTTCTTATTTTCTGTAATGCTGGTAATATAATTTATTCTTTCCCAATCAATTTTTACTCATCAGTAAAGGAACAGTATAGGGTTTATTCTAAGAAACTTGAGTAGGAGAAATGTGGACTCATTAAGAATTGCAGGAAGGATGCAGTATTGGGGAGGAGGCCACACCTAGAGAGAAGGAAACCATTGATGATTGAAGGTCCCTTAGGAGAGGAGGGTCTAGAAACAGACTTGAACTTACAGATGGGGAGATTAGCCATGGGCTGTAGGAAGGAAGAAAGGAAAGGGTGTGAATGTGGACTAAACCAGGCAAGAGGATTGGGAATAGAAATTTTCATTATACTGAGAAATCAAAATACTTAGCATTATGTGCTACAGTTCTCCTTTGTCTTGCATTTAAAGCTGCCTCTTGCACTGCGTTGTAATGGAAATAGCCGTGATGTTTGTGCTTTCCATAGGTTCCATGGCTCGTGATTTGTATATCAATGTGTATCTCTCCTTGGCAGGTGCCAGTTAATCTTCAACAGACTGAAAATTATATGGGCCAGTGAAAATGACATAGTGCACTGGTTGACTTCCTCCATTATAAGTTTTATTACATTGTTTAGTGGTGTATTCTAAGGTTTCATTAATTAGAGTTGTAAATTTGTCTTGGGATTAATTCATTACTTTATTTCATCTTCATCAAAAACATGTTTAACAGAACTTGAGTGCCACCATTTGGCACCCAGCTTACTGTAGGGCTGTTTGGGCGTGCAAGCTGCTAGCAGCAGGAGAGCACTTGTGGAAAAGTCATGTCTTGGTAATTAAATACAGATAAAGTTTACCTTCTGCTGGTAGCTTATTCATATACTTTTATGAAGTTAAGGGTTTTTGGGGTTTTTTTCCCTGCCATCATGCAGTTAAACCTTCATTTTCCTTGAAATGCTTCATTTCCATATAAACTTTATCGTGCCTATAAGTACCTTTTATTCAGTATATCATTTCAAGTCTGCATTTAAGGAAACGATAAGTAGTGAATATATTCTGTGAGGCAGAGACTTTTAAAAATATGGAGTCATACTAAACTACATATGTGAATTTCTCTCCATCCAAGAAGCAAGTATCTTCTTGCAGTTTTGTACATTTTTTTTTAATCTAAGTGGTCAACTCTGCAGTTAGATGACCTGGGTTGAAATCCTGACCATTCTATTTAGTAACATTGTCAGCTTGGCAAGATAATTCATACCTTTTCTGGCTGTTCACTCGTCTGGTAAGAGGGATAATAATAGTACTTTCCCCGTGGAATTATTTGAGCATTAACTTCTTAGTGTAATACTTGATATCTGGTAATTGGTCAGTAAATCTTAGCTATAGTGAGGAGGATTTTAAAAACCAGAAGAGGAAGTACCTTTGCTGTAACTGGGAATGTGGGGTAGTTGCTCTTGACTGCTTATGAAATCGTGTATTCCAAGGACCCGTGGATTGTTTTAGGTGCATGACATTACAGTTACATAAAATTTAGAGAGATCTACTAGTTAACAGATAAAATGGAATTACAGGTATGGCTTGCTGTAAATTACTTCATCAGAAGAGAAAGAAGTCATCAATAGAAAGGAAGTATGGCCAAATTTAGTGGTTGTTGATTCCCTGTGACAAGTTTTTGGTTCTTGGTTTTAACTCTTAGCACGTAGTGTACACAGTTAGCAAATAACTTGCTTAATGTAATTTAATGTTTTCTACATGTGGCCAATAAAACAAAGAAGGCAGGCATTTCTTTTTTTAACTTTCTTTAAAGAAGACTAAATTATTGGTTTGGTCTTCTCAGTAGCCTTAGAGATAGCCTGGATTCCATTCTAGCTAGAACAACATACCTGCATTCACATACACTGAAATATTATATTTGGTAATATATTCGACAGAGTGTAAGAGGAAGGTTTTCCTGAAGATCAGAAGCATAGTAATAGTGCCTTTAAAGCAGAAGCTTTGACTCACATATAAAGCAAACTAGATAGTTTTAGAAGATCCATAAAGATACTGTGAGAGAAAATGCTTTATATTTTAAGCAAAATCTCATGTCTGTGAAAGAATCCTCTTAGGACTTGTAAACCTTTATCCTCCCCACAATGAGGAAATTCTAGTTGTGAGCTTGTGTATTTGCTCTGACCTTTTATTTGGTCCTTTCCTCACTCATCACCCATGCGCACAGGAGTAATGGTTGCGTGCCAGCAGTAGGATGCCTAACCAGAGATGCAAAGTTGAATCCTCTAGTAAATGGCAGAGGAATCCAGGACCTATGTGAAGACATGTACTTTGTCAGTGTGGGAGTTATGGAAGGTGAGATGGATATAAAATGTGAGGTGGAACAAAAGGAATTTGGGTTTGTGGCCTCCGTTCTGTAAGTAAAGTGCAAAACAAGATCAGCTGTTGTTGGACGGCAAAAGAGAGAACTAAAGGGAGTTTAGGTGTGAAAGTGGGTTGCAGGAGGAAGGTAAGCAACCTTTGATTAAGAGTGTGATCGGGACCCAGAAGTCCCACTGCTGGGTGTCTTCCCAGAGAAAATGTGATCCATCTGATAAAGAGCGTCTAACCGTCCTGTGTTCACTGCAGCACTGTTCACAAAAGCCAAGAAATGGAAACAACCCAGTGTCTACCAGCATATGAATGGTAAAGAAAATGGGACTGTGTCCACAAGAGAATGCTATTCAGCCTTTGTAAAGAAGGAGACCCTGCCACTTACACCAACATGGGTGAGCGTAGAGGATGTTATAAATGAGAAAAGCCAAATGCAGAAAGACAGACGTCACATGATCTCACTTATATGTGGATTGTGAAAATGATGAACTGAAAGAAGTAGAGAATAGCATGATGGTTACCATAGGGTTTGGAAGGGAGGAGTAGGGAGGTGTTAGTCAAAGGACACAGAACTTTTGTTAGATACAAACAAGGAAGCTCAAGAGATCTGACAATGCATAATTGTCATGCAATTAATAACAATGTACAATATTCTGAAAAATGGTTGAGAGTTAAGTGTTCTCACTACACAAACATGTGCACGTGTGTGAGAAAACACACACAGACACACAAATATGAATGTGATTTGATTTAGCCATTCCACAATGTACTGTATATATTTCTTAAAGCATCATATTGCATAAGTATGCATAATCTCATTTTTGAATTAAAAATAACAGTTGAAAGATAAAATGCTTTTTAAAAAGCATAATACAAATCAAGTTATTGATGAAAATAGAATAGCTGCCTGCGTGAGGAACCTACCAGATGACTAATAACACTGGTAGTGAATGTTGGTTCCCAGGTTAGCTTTTAGCAGGAGTGTTCAAAAATAAGGATCGAAAGCAGGAGATAGGGTTGCAAAAAAACAAAACAAAACAGTAAAACGGGGATCCTGTGTTATGGTGAGGAGACACTAAGAAATCACATTCATAGCTTCCACTAGTTGTCTTCAGAGGCTTGTAGGATCTAAGAGCTTTTTCATTTTGAAAGAAAATGAAAGAACTTGACTTTTATTTGAAAAGACTCGGTTTGGGGAAAAATTTTCAAGAACTTATAAAAGAGAGTGATCAACTAGAATAATTATTTGGCCCAGACTAAAAATAAATATAAATATTTTTGTGTGCAGATTGCAGTATGTAACTCACGTAAGATTGCAGATATGGTTTTTAATTTTCTGTGCATTGTGCCAGCATTTCTCATTTCATACATCATTTACAGCTTACCACAGCATGATCACACAGATCAGCATCTATGTTTTTACATAAAATGAGGAGCATTTATTGTTACAAATGTTGAAACATTGTGGGCATAGATCTCATTTTCTACTCATGTTATAAAACTAACCAAAAATTGTAAACTCTTCAGAGCAAAGTAGCAGCAATGTTGGACAAAGTTCTACTGATCAGACATGCCAGGAGCACAACCTTGAGAACAAAAATAGATGGAGAAGACCTTCAGAGACCTTCCTTGAATTGTGGCAATATCGGCCACTGCACACAGCCCAGAGCGCTTCCTGCTGTGTCTAGACACGCTGGCACAGATTTCGCTGTGGGTGTCTGCCTGTCCGTGACCCACGGTGACCTTCCCCTGGGCCTCTTGTTGAAAGGCACTGCTGCCTCGCACCCTCCCTCTCCATGGTTTGACTGTTCTGCAGGTGCATGAAAATTGGAGTCATTGTCACTTTAGAGTTAATCAGATTTGTGGTTTACTCCCCCTTTGTTCACACGTCTGTGTCACATTTAAAAAAAAAAGCAACAGTATATAATTGCTTTAGAGCTATGGGATGTCTTTATATTGGGAAAGATGCTGTAGAAATCAGCTGCGAGGAAGATCTAAATGAAAACCAACAAGCAAGGAAGTGCTTTGTTCTTACTGAGGACACCCAAGGTAGCTAGCACTGGCCCACTCTTTTTCTCTGAAGCATTTTAAAAGCCATAGAGTTCCAAGTATTTTTGAAATTACAAATTGCAGTATTAAAATAATAAGTGACTACAATTCAGAGTTGCAGAAAACCAGTAGCCCACAGAGTGGGTAGCCTCAGCCTTGGCTTTCTAGTTTCTGTTAGTTCTAAGCATTTGTTTGGGTGACTGGTCACTCTGTACTTAAATAGCGAAACATTTTAGAAGGATATCAGAAAGCCTTTTGGCACATATTTCTGTGTTTTAAAAGATAGCTGTATTGTTGTTTCCTTTTTTTTTTTTTTTTTGCCTGCTAGGATTCTGGTCAGCTCTGTCTTTTTCTGTCCTCTGATTGCTGCCTGTAGGGAATTCAGAATAATTTAGTTTTGTAAGTTCTCTGCAGGAAAAGCTATCATCACACATAGCAACCACCTTACAAGGACTTCTTTGGTATTCAGTGCCATTTATGTTGTAGGATGATTCAACATTGACAAAGGAATTATTAATGATGTGGCTGTACCCGCTCATCATCTTTATGTTCTCAGCACCTTGCAGAGTGCTTGATACAGGGTAGGGAATGATGCAGCTAAAGGAAGCTTTCAAGCTGTTGAGGGGAAGCATTTAAGAGATCAGACCATTAGTGTCTTAATCTTTGCTATCATCCTTCCACTCCAGGGGGGGATGTAATAAGGGAGGGAACTCAAGGTGTTGTGTGTGTCAGAAATGTTTATAGAGTTATTTCATGTTCCATGCTGTGAACCAGTGCTATGCTGTCACACCTGTCTCTGGGGAACCATCATTTGCAAACCCTGTCGTGCTAAAAAAAAAAGTATGTAACACTTGCCGGATAAGGGTATACATCCTCCACTAAGTACTTCCATTTGGAGATTTTGATTCCAAGTTCGAAGCTGCACCTCCTTTTCACTCTACTTAAGCGTCATAAATTTCACACCACTCCTGTAGAATTGCTGTGGTTTGCTCAGTCATTCTTTCATTAAGCGAGCAATTGTTGCTCTCCTCCTCCTGAAGCCTCGCGGACCTCTGGGGGAGACATCACTGAGTGAAAAAGGAAAAGTACTCATTCCCAAACAGATCGTGTATTCTCATTTTTATAATGTAGGGAAATGTTTTTAAAGTGAGAGATTCTATAGTATCCTTTTGTCTGGTATCCAATATGGAATTCTTCCTTTGCAAAAGCCTTTTTTCTCTCAAAGAATAATTCCTCACCTTTCCTCTGCTTAAGTGCACTATAAGGTTTAGTGTAAGTTCCCCTTTTCAACTCGTCTAAACTGACCTCAACAGAAAGTAGTTCACTGATCTCATACATGTGAACATTGTGCTACACAGCCTTTGTAGCTACTGATTTAAAAAGCACCTGACCTTCAAAATGTATAGGTACAAATATCATACAGCTAATATGTGTTATTTAATGGCAATTTAGATGAGCTTCCATTTTTAACTTGTAATGAATATAAAGAATCTATCAGTAAGCTGTTGTCTCAGCAAGCTGTTGAAAAGAAATTTGGTTTTATTTTCATTAAAAATAGAATATCTTTTTCAGATAATAAATACATGAAAAATTTATTACATCCATTGTTTTTACAGGACCTACACTATGGATTTTTATTATGTATTCTGTTTTTTATTTAAGGTTTCTTTGACGTTTAAAAAAAATGTATGCTTTCAGTCAGAGTACTTGTAAAGGGCTTGGGCTTACTTTAATTTCAACATTTCTTATTAAGCAGCTTTCTTAACAAAGAGATATTGTTAGAAAAGTTAGAATAATTACCATATATACCTCAGAGTGATTCATTTCTAAATTTTTTTAAAATTTTAAATAGAAGGAGACAAAACAAAAGAGAACAAAGCAGATCAGAACAAAACAATGCAGTAAACACAGGATTTCAAAACAAGACAACCGGAAATCAACAGTGGTCATCAAAATGTCTCGTTTTCTTTGAAATAGTTGTCCATATCTTCACACGCAATGAATTCAAAAGAGACAAAAATAGTATAAAACCGTTCAAAACAAAAGAATGAAAGTATTACAAGACGTTCAAAACCAGACAATAGGAAAATCCACATTGGCTACCATAATGTCTCTTGTTCTCTTCAAAATAGCTGTCCATACCTTCACATATGAAATAATACAAAACAGACCAAAAAATCAATCAAAACAAAGAATAAAAGCATTACTAGGCCTGGGTATTTGGCTCTGCGGTTTAAGCACCTGTCTGACAAGGGCGAGGTCGTGAGTTCCATCCCTGGTACAAAACAAAACAAAACAAAACAAAACAAAACAAAACAATGAAACATTATTGGACTGTACAACAAGATGATAGGAAATCAGCAATGGCTACCATAATGTCTTGTTTTCTTCAAAGTAGCTGTTCTTACCATCACAGGTAATAAAATCAATTCATGTAAACTCTTCTGGAGAAGTTCTAGGCATATATAAGCCTATGCACATATGTCTATCCTTCTGTATTAGAGCAAAAAACAAAACAAAACAAATTACGGGAAAAACAGGAAACAGAAGAGACAAATAACAAAGAGCCAAAAGCAAAGACAATAGAGGCTTTCAAACCAAGGTGGTAGCAACATAACTAAGGTGATTATTTTGCATAGTTATCTTGAGAAGAGTTATTCAGATTACTAGATATAGACATGCAGAATTAATCCAGTTTGATGAATATTAACTATTTTGTTACAAGAACTAATAGAATTAGTAGCACAGTCATCTTAGCTATCTTAAGTGTGTATATACAAATTTATATTTTTTTTCTTTTGCCTTCCTTCTTTTCTCCTTTCCCTGAGTTATTTTTTCTCCTTTGAGCAGTTTCTTAGCTTTTTACAATATTTATTGAAGATTTTCTATCTTATTTACTCTTTCAGTTTCTTACACTGGAGAGACAATATAGTATTTACACATGTGAGTTTGATTTATTTCACTTATGAGTATGGTCTCAAGTTCCATCCATTTACCTATAAAAGTCTCAATATGATCCTTTTTTATAGCCGAGTAGTACCCCATTGTATAAAAATACCACATCTTTTTTATCCATTCCTCAGTTGATGGGCCTTTAGGTTGTTTCCAAGATTTGGCTATTACAAACTGTGCTTCTATAAACATGGTTGCACGTGTATCACTGTGGTATGATGTTTTCAGTTCTTTGGCGAATATACCGAGAAGTGAAATAGCTGGGTCAAATGGGACCTGCAATCCCAGCTCTTTGAGGAGGCTCCAGACTGACCTCCACAGTAATTGTACCAGTCTATACTCCCAACAACAGTTGGGAGTGTAAAAGACTTTTCCCTCCACTGCCTTTGTTATTGGTGGTTTTCTTGATTCTGGCCATTCTTTCTGGAATGAGATGGATTATCAGTGTGGTTTTAATTTGCATTTCTCTAATGATCAACGAAGCTGAACATTTTTTCATTTATTTATTTGCCATTTGTATTTCTTCAACTGAGAAGTGTGCATTCATTTCATATGCCCATTTTTGGATTGGGTCTTTGAATTTTGGAGGTCTGAGTTTTTTTAATTCTTTATATATTCTAAACAGAAGTCCTTTATCTGAGGGACAGTTGACTAAGATTTTTTTCCCAATTTGTGGGTTTTCTTTTTACTCTGTTGGAGATTTCTTTTGACATACAAAAACTTTTTAATAAGACAAAATCCCAGTTATTGATTCTGGGAAGTATGTCCTGTGCAGTTTGATTTTTGTTCATTAATTCTGTACCTAACCCTATGTCTTCAAGATTTCTACCTACTTTGTCTTCCAGCAGATTAAGTATTTCTGTTTAGGGACCTGCTTGAAGGTCCATGGCTGATTGGGGATGCTGGTCTTACCAGGCTCTGAGCGAGGTGCTGAGTTTGCACAGCTGCAGAGTGATTCCTCTCTTGTTAAATATCAGCTATACAGTGTTTCCATTGATCAAATTATGTAAATTTGCAGGCCTAGAAGAATAAGATAGACAGTCTGCCTACACTCAGGGCTTCTTATTTTGTGGTCCTGTTTCTGTTAACCCAGATCCTGTCCTGCTTAGTTGGAGCGTCTTTCCTGACAAACTTTCTTTCCAGTTAAATTCTTAAGTACATCTCTGGAGAGGAACCCCAGCAAGTAATCTTCCTAAATCATTTAGTTATACAGTATTTCTCTTTCCAAGGATTTTACTGCAATTGACCTGTGAAGTTTGTAGACTCCCAAGCGTTCTAAACTTGAGTCGTGATCTTTCTTAAAACAACAATCCAAATCATTTTTTAATTCATTAGTCGGTTAACTTGGTAATAGCTCTGGCAACAGGAAACATCAATTGATATGCACATCATTTATTTATAATTTTAAGAGAATGTTTCATGGAGTTTATTTTCCGTGGAGTTTACTTTCCTAAAATTATTTTTGTTTCAGATACCTTTAGTCTCTGCAAAATAAATAATAGTAATAATAGGAAATGGTTTAAAATCATCTTGGGTAGGAAAAAAGAATTGACTTGGTATTCCAAATTTGTAACAGACATAGCTTTAGCCTAAAGGTTGTCTCCTTTTTATGTCATGCAACTGAACCTGTCCTTTACTGTCCTAATAGAGTTGTCATTATTTGTAGCTTAGTCCTGCAGCAAAAAGAAGAACTCGTGAAACGAATCTTGGCTTGGATGTTAATATTAAGAAAAGAAAATAGGGTTGGGGATTTAGCTCAAAACGTTTCTCCCTCTCTCTCTCTCTCTCTCTCTCTCTCTCTATATATATATATATATATATATATATAGTCTGTTTCCTCCTGAGGTAAACTATTATGAAAACACTGATATCTAGGGTCTTCCTCTTTCCATTTCCCTTTAATCAGAAGAGCTTATGACCCTAATGTGGCTTTAGTTTTAAAATTAGAAAGCACATTAATGGCTGTATCTAGGAAGAACTGCTTAACAAGCCCTTTTCCTTTGCTGCCAAGGAAAACCTTTTGTCATTTGTGTTGGTAATGTGGTTTGAGAAGAATGGGGAAGTCTTTGACAGTAAGTTACCAAGGGTTTCTTGCCTGTTTTCAGGTATACATGACACAACAGTCACAAAAACAGTAATTCAGAGTTTTTAGGACTGGGCCTTTGGGATTAAACAGGGATTCTATAACATACATGAACATTTAAACACAGAGGACTCTTTCCAGTCTGTCTTGACTTAGTAAACCAGGATCTTCCAGTGATGCCTAGGCTTTATGCAACAACTCTAGAGCGGGTAGGTGTCCTGAATGAAGACAGTGAGTCCCTTGTGTTAACACTGAGTGTTCCCTGTGCATGTAGGAATCTCAGTGAGCACTAAAGCCTGTGATCGAGTGGCCGCTCCAGAGGTACCAGCATGCCTCGTACCATTTCTCTCAGTGTCTTGCCTGGCCTGAGGCAACACCAGCTTAGGGACATTGGCTCAGTAATTTATGGTACTGCTCCAGCTTTTCTACGGAGTTGACCTATGTTGCTTATCCTAGGAAGGACACACAGCCCTCTTCTCAGTGTTGGGGAAGAAAAACAACTCCCATACATTCTCAGTTGGAACAGTCCCCAGTAACAAAAGACAGGTTAACCAGAGAAAAGCTTGTTTATTAACATGTGTATTTCATGTATACATGGGAGATATTCAGGGAATGAGCAGTTATCAAAGAGGTGACTTTGAATTCTAGCTTACATGGCATCTTTAATAAACAGTGATACCTTTTTAGAGAAGTGGCAGGACAGAGAGAAGGAATTATGTGTCCCTAGAGGCAACCATTCAGGGTAGGCAGGCAAAATGGCAGAAAGTATCTAGTAAGAATTGTTAATATAGTTAGCCTCCGGTGCCATGTCCAGGCCCACAAGAATCTAAAGTTGTCTTCATTGGTTAACTTTGTTCTCTGAGGTAGAAGGAAGCTAGAAATCCTTGGTCTTTGTAAATCTGTGTCCTGTTTTTAGGCAAATAGAAAGAGGGCAGAGAGACTTCCTGCATCTGCAGCTTCTTAATTGCCTTTAACTCAACAGTGCTTTATGCCAAAGAAGCATATTTGGGGGCAGTACATTCTTGTCTCCCTCTATAGATTGTTGGAAGCATCCATTACTGTTAGTCCATCAGGAAGCATTTCAGAAAATGTAGAAGCAGTAAAACAAAAGCTTTTGAGATCCCCTTGTGTTTCTAGCCTTCCAGATTGAGGTTCGAGGGTCAGGCTTGTTGAGCCATCCTGTTGCTCTTCTCAGTTCTCAGCCCTCTTACTGTGCGCGCTCGTCCTCCCAGGCTTCTGGTGCGCCTCCCTGCATGGCTGCTCAGTGTAAAACAGAGAGTCCCTGTTGTCCCTCACACACAGCATAGTTACATTTCAGAGATGTGTCTTGGCTTTGCTTTTCCCAAGATGCTACGTGAAGTTTTATTTTATTTGACAAAGCATCCCCCCTGCCTGCTGTTTTTAGACAGGTGCTCACTATGTAGTGCTGGCCTTGAACTTGTGAACCTCCTGCCTTAGCCTCCTGAATGCTGATATTACAGGCATGTAGCACCACAGCTGGCTTCACAGGTATTAAATCAGTAGACAGTTTTGCTTCCTATGAAAGCTGGGTTATAGCAAGATAAATTTGAATCTGTACAGGGAAATTTTTTTAAAAGTCTACATGAAATACATGAAAATCTTTAGACTGTATATGTCACATGAAGTGTCAACATCTCTGGCATTGGCCAATAATATCTTTAGTTTTAGTGCACTTTAATGGCAACAGATTGCACCGGGCTGTGGATATAGCTCAGCAGTTCAAGCTCTTGCCTGGTAAGTGTCAGGTTGTGAGTTCGATCAAGAATTCAAAAAAAAAAAAAAGCAACAGATTGCAGTAGGAAGACCCTGTTGGGAGAGCCACTGGTGTGGTTACTTAGGTGACTGCTGGACCTTTCTAGACCTATCCTGGGACTGCCAGACTCTGGGCAGAACCTTTGCAACTGAAGGCTGCCTGCTTCTGAGTGGTTGAGAAACAGAAGAAAATCCTGTAGAGAGTCTTGAAATCCCTGCTCTGCTTCCCACAGTACGTGCACCAACCCTAAGACCATGTTTATCAAATTATGCTCTTGAAAAACACTCTTCATTATGTCTTTTTCAGAACATTAGAATTTCAGTTATGTAGTCGAACAAGTAATCACAGATAAAAGCTTCATAAACACAAATATAGTGTGCCTTTATGTTTTGGCTTCTTCCATTTATTAATTACAGTTTCTTAATTTTACTGAAAATATACAAAAGCCCATTGATTCCTGTGTCACGAGTAATCTTGCTTTTCCTAGTCTGTTGCTAAAGTGCCCCGTTTGGCTAAGGACAGGTCACCTTGTAACTGAGAGCCACAGTTGGATGGTAAATGTTAATAGCCTACCTCCTTCCTTTGACCAACTGTACACTCTAGCTAACTTGTCTAATATCTCGAGCCCCAGCTTCTTTATGTGTCAAGTGGGACTATTGTCATTTCTGCCTCATGGGATGACTGTGGGAATTAAATGAAAAGACCCTCTAACGCGTAAGTCACAGGCTCTAGAACAGAGTACATACTTGCCTTTGTTACTTTACCTGATGAGGAACTGTGCCAGTGATGCATATTTATGTTCTATTTTATTATCTTTTATTCAAATTCTTGTTGAAAGAACATAGATTATTAAAAAATTATGATGTTATTTTTTTATTTCCAAAAAAGACTAGTCACTATTGATTTATGATGGCTCATACAGAACTCAGTCAGACACTAAATTTCTTCTGCAGTGAAATTTTCTCTCAAAGAACATGACAGTATATGAGGAAGGCAAATAATGATCTTTCTCTGCTGATAATAATTTCATTTCTCAGTGTATTTAGAGATATTCTGTTGACTTAATCTTTAAAAAGAAACATTTGAAAATATTGTTATTGTAGATTTTTCCACTCCTATCCATTTAATATTATAAAGATTAAAAATATATAGAGACAGTATTACCTGGCATGATTTAGGAAGTATGAAGTTAGTTACATGAATCCCACATCTAGAGGTGAGGTACCACTGATTCAAATGTCTCTTTGGAGAAGTTTGTACATTTGTTTACCATAAAGTAAAGGACATTGTGGGAGAGAATCTTGGGAAGGGTTAAAGCTTTCCAGTTATTTTAATGTTTCCCTAAAGGACTAAATTTCTTTAGTCTTGTAACTGGCTAGAAACTATTAGGAAAGAAACAGATGAACCTTATGTGATTAGGAGAAAGGTATAGATAATGTATTGAATGTGTATCTTATAATAGGACATCTTTTAAGTTTATAAAAATTAGTTTTGTTGACCTAGCTATCCCACTTCTGGGCATATTCCCAGAAGAACTGAAAACATCATACCACAGTGAGATATGTGCACCCATGTTTATAACTGCATAATTTGTAATAGCCAGATCTTGGAAACAACCTAAATGTCAATCAACTGAGGAATGGATAAAAAAGTTGTGGCATTTTTATACAATGGAGTACTATTCTGCTATAAAGAATGATCACATTGAGATATTTATAAGTAAATGGATTCAACATGAGACCATACTTGTAAGTGAAATAAATCAAACTCACATATGTAAATACCATATAGTCTCCCTAGTGTAAGAAATGGCAAGAGTACATAAGATACAAAAAAACTCAATAATTACAGTAAAAGGATAAGAATCTGCTTAAAGAAAAAAAATATCTCAGGGAAAATGAAAAAGAAAAAGGAAGGGAAAAGAAAAAAATTTCTAAAATTATATAAACATAGGATAGCTAAGATGATTGCACTACAAACTCTAAGTTCTTGGAACAAAATAGTTAACATTTATAGGATTGGAATAATTGTGCATATTATTGTGTAGTGATCTGAGGAACCCTTGAAGATCATTATGTAAAATAATAACCTTAGTTATGCTCATACCATAACTGTTTTGAAGGCCTATATTGTTAGTGTTCTGGGCTCTTTGCTATTGTTGTGTATATGTCTTTTTTGTTTCATGTTTTTCTAGGAATTTGTTTTGTCTTGGTTTGTTTTGTTTTGCCTTCTAATACAGAAAATATAGGTATACATGTAGAGACTCATGCATGTGTAGAACTTCTAAAAAGTTTATGAGAATTGATTATATAATGCACGATGAAATGAACATCTACTTTGAAGAAAAAGAGGCACTAAGGTACCCAGTGCTGATTCCGTAGCATCATGATGTGTAATCCAGCAATACTATTACTGTTTTTTCAGAGTGATTTTAGTCTGTTTTGTTTTAATTTCAACATACATAAAGGTATGGACAGCTATTTTGAAGAGAATGAGAGGCATTATGGCAGCCATTATTGACTTCCTTATTGTCTGGTCTTGAAGACCTAAAATGCCTTCATCATCCTGTTCTGATGAGTTCTATACTATTTTGTTTTATATGAATTCATTGTATGTGACGATATGGAGAACTATTTGGAAGAAAACAAGAGACAATATGATAAGACATTGAAGATCTCCGATTGTCTTGCTTTGAAATCTGTGTCTCTTACGTTGTTATCTTATGATCTGTTTTGTTATGTTTAATTTTATCGTCTTTAAAAATAAAAAAAAATTGGTTTTGTTTCGTGATCACTTATAGTAGAGGTGCAATAGAAGCAAGCTTAAGATAGAACATCGAAAATACATTTGTGTCTGACCACAAAATATGACATGAGATAGTTTGGAGAATTTTAGAGGATGTGCCAGAATGAAGTATCATTAAATTATTCAGGTATATATTTTGCTATTCTCTAAACCTGTGAGCATGGGTGGGTAATTATAACCCAAAGATTCTGAAATACATTACCATAAGCCTTTGTTTCCTCCAAAACCATTTGCTGGTTAAGTACTTGGTATATCAGTAAAGCCAAAGAGAAATTGATTGTGTTTGTACAACAACAATATGTTACCAAATGGATAAAAATGGGTTTTTGTTGGTCCCAGAGATTTTTCTTATCTTGCCTTTTAAAAACACTCTGGGTTTTAATAAATTGCACATGACTTGTTTCTCCAGAATGTTATCTTCAGTCTATTTCCATCTTTCCCTTAGGGCACCCCTAAGCTAAATGATATGTCATGGGTTTGGTACATATTGATATTCTTTCTCAAATGGGATATGATATACTATAATACATGCATAATCAGGGTTCTGTCTAGACTAGTGAAATTGAATAGTGACAGAGCAAAAAAAGATCTTCTGAAATAGAATATTTTAGAAAACAGGCTTTTGTTTTGGTTTGGTTTTTGGTTTTTTAACCAGGACATTGATGAAACTTGCTGATATGGAATAATATTTTGTAACAGTGTGGAAATTTGTGTTTTAATATCTAAAATGTTGACTGACTTTTATATATTAATCTTGTTGGTATTCATCATCGTAAACTGTTCCGACAGAAGATAGTGTGGTGGTCTCGAATGTTTCAGTACGCACACAGGGACCTCACACAGATGCAAATCTTAAAACAGACAGTGTGGCTTCTATTGTCAGTGGTAGATGTGATGGGAAGTTGATCACACAGCTTGTGTTTTGGGCTAAAATGTAACTAATATACTTGTTAGCTAGTGACTGGCTACTAAAATAAAACAAACAGGCTAAAGCCTTAGTAGTTTTGACTAAATAGAATCAAGTTCTTAAATCTTTTTGGAGTTTGCTTTTACTTAATAGAATAAGTTATTTTTCTACTCATTTTTTTAACTGAAAAAACTACCAAGGAACAATTTCAACCAAAGGCTGCCCTGAAGCATTTTAAGTCAGAATTCATATGTCTTTCATTTCTGTTACCTGAAGGAGGGCAACATTTACCCTGAAATCTTGGGACCTCACTTGATAAGGTCATGTGAGTGTCCCAAGTACATGAATGACTGTGTCTGTCTCAGTATTCTGGGAATGTTTGTTCATTATTTGTATATAGCAGAAACAATTTTCCTGTAAAATTCCAATTTCAGTTGATATTTTGGATAGAATCTTTACTTAGAAATATACCAGCCCTGTGATTTTGGGCAAAACTATTTTTATATTAGTTTTCCCATCTATAAAATGGGTTGGTACCATAATAGTACCTACTGCCTAGAAGCATAGTGAGTATAAAAGAAGTTAATCCATTTGAAGCCCTTTGCAGAGTCCTTCTCAAACAATGGGTTCTCCAAAGTATTACCTCATGATATGACTATTTCAAATGTAATTGTTTTATCTCACCCTGAATTTCTGTATATATGTTTTCATCATGCTTTAAATTTAAAACAATAGTGAATTTTCTTCAACTGTAATGGCAGCCTGCTGTCCTTTTTGTTTAATTATTGTAAATGACAATTGGATGAGACTAATTAGCTCTGCACCCTTGGTTGAAATCTGTCATTGCCAGCTCCTGTTTCAGAATAATACCGTGTGGGAATTGAACCTCAGTTGAGGATCCTTGCAACAATTTATATTCACATCATTCATGCCTGATCAGCCACCTGCTTTGTAGAAAAACCTGGGTAATACGAATGAAAATGGCCCCCTAGAAATGTGGATTGGTTACCCTTTCTCATAAGAGAAGTCAGGAATAAGCATGATAAAAGAAAAAGATGGAGTTTAGCCAGTTGAATCTGTTAAATATATCCATCTAGATTTAGCTCACAAAAGAGAACAAAAGTGTTCCAAAACAGCCATAAATTCAAATCCATATGCCTCCTTAGAGATCTGTTTATGGTTTTCATTTTTCTCCTTGTGCATATTTAGGTAAAGAGCCGTTGTTTAATACAACGATCTAGTGATGAGTGACATGGAGACTGGGTGGCTCCACGCCTTTTTCTAAGGCCCTGCACCCTGTGCCCCTCCGCGTCTACTGGGCTGAAGCAGCTGCGCAAGGCTGCGCCGTGTAATCATTTCACGTTCAGTAGATATTGGTTCTGTGTTCTCTGCCCGAGGCAGCCAGTCGTTTGATTCTATCTTGGGCACAGGATATTGAAATTTTGTTAGGATTCAAAGCTCATGGTAGCTGGTAGATTAATTTTTCTTGGATTTGTGAATCATTTCATTTTCTTTAAACATACACGCCATATATCGCTTTGGCTCTAAACGCTGTTCCTCAGTACTGACTGACTTGAATTAGCATCATTTGTGTTTTCATTAAATGTAGGCAGCACTGGATTTTCAAATGCATGTTCAGTTTGAGTTCTGCTTATTTATGGACTAAAAAAATTCAACTTTTACTTTTTGGAACTTCTGTTTGCATTTTGAATTATAGAAGTCCATAACAATACAAAGGCATGTGTCCTTATTTTAATTAAATAACAGAAAATCTTAGGTATACACACAGAAATTAGGCTGTATTTTCTCATTTTGTGCATTGCTTTCCACTTTTAAAATAATATCAGTGTTATTAAGGGCAGGGAAACCTATCCTGTTGTTTTAAATGGTAATTATTTTGCGGATATATTTATGTTTTGCTGCTCTGCCAGTTTTTTCAGAAGTGAAGCGAATGTTTATTGTCATCAATACTCCCTTATCGTACATAAACAATTTTGTGAATGGCCTAATAAATGTTGAGCTCAACTCTTAGGATAAAGAGTAATTATAAAAAAGGATAAATATTAAATCATGTTTAAGTATTAAACTTTTTTTTCCCCCTCTTATAGTGAGAGATTTTTCTTGAGACTGAATAGAAATGGGCTTCCCAAAGCCCCAGAGAAACCGGAACGACACTGCTCTCTGTTCATGGTGAGTGGATCTTGTTTCACCCATGGGGCACATCCTCCCAGTGATACAGCTGTTCTTCTGATGACCCCTGATCAGCCACCGTTCAGACTTACGAGCATGAGATGTGCTGTGGTCTTTTGGTGGCTTCTTCTACAGTATAGTTGTATAATTTTTGCTGATTGTGCTGTATATTAAAGAACTGTAGCTTTGTGTCCTGTTATGCATTAATAGTACTGCATGTAAGAGGTGAGCAAATAAAAGCAAAATCATCAGGTTAAAGTTTCCTTTGTCCGTTTCTCTGTTCTGCATATTGCAATGTACATACTGTATACCAGTCCTCATTTAGTGACCAATTAAGCTAACCACCTAGTTTTGGGAATAGAACTTAGTCATTACATGAGGACTATATGTACTTCATATTAATTAGAAGAAATTATTGTGAGAGAAAATAGGGGATTTGCTTATTAACCTTTGTAAATAACATCCAAATCACATCTATAGCCAGAATTCTAAATACCACCATTTATAGTTATTTTGCTTCCTTAAGGATACTATTTTAATAGTCTGTTTAATACTTCCATTAATGTAATGTTTATCGTATTACACTTTTACCAAAGTACAGTAACCATAGAACTTAGCATGGGGCCTTATATTTAGTAAGTATTTCATAAATGTTTGAAGAATGAGTAACTGAGAGATTGAATCAATGTTGGTCTTTCTTTTGAAGTATTTCTTTACAATAATTGACTTGAAGTTGACATTTTAAAGTAGGATTTAAATGCTTCTGCTACAGACCTATTAAGAATGTCCATGTTTATCTTTTCCTCTATTGTTTATGAAAATAACATAGTATGCTGTTTAGGTGCTGCCGTATAGATTATGACTCCTAAAATAACCGAGCTTTGTTTTTTGGTAGGATTTGGGCAGCAGCGAGTTAAGAAAGGACATCTACATTACAGTGCACATTATCCGAATCGGTAGGTCCAGCACTGGTCACTGCATTAGGACAATTAGCTGAGAAGTCTCTCTGTGGATGTTTTTATTTGGGTTTTTGTGTTTTGAATTTTGGTTTTGGCTGTCTGCAGCTAAATTTGAATCCAAGAAGCACAGAGATTGTTAGTTTTTCTCTGGCCTTGGTAACCTCTCGTATAACTTCTTCACTCACCATAAAAGACTTTGTCTCTTTCAGTATAAGTCATTAAGAAGTTTGTTAAGTAGTTCATTGTGTTTTATTGGACATCCTAAACATACCTGATTCAAATATTTTGTATTCTTTTACATTCCCATTTCTGTAGCATAAAATAAACTTTTAGGAGGTGAGTTCATGAAAGCTTTATACCATCTAGCCTCTTCTAAGTGCACAATGCCACACAGAGTATTGCTACCGAAGATGCTATAAGAAAAAGGTCCAAGGCAGCAAGACACCAAGATATGTTTTATCTATATGATGTCATCAGTTTATTAAAGGCTCCAAGAAGTCCTACAAGAAAAAACAAATACGCATTTCTAACTTTGTTGATACTAGCTTTCCTCAAATTTGATTTAACCATGAAAATATTTATATAAAATGTAACATTTGGTAACATTTTGCAGAAAACTCTTTGGTGTCCTCCATATTCATTGGAGCCAGAATATGTTCCCTCATTTTCCACATAAAATGCCTCTAAAAACAGGTGTTTTATAACAGAGCAGTGAGATTAAATGATGAACAGCGTAGCCAACACAACTTTTGTATTAAGGCTAACTGGTTGATCTTGGGAATTTGTTCCACTTCTTCACAATCTGTGTTGTATTACTTGCTTGGAAATATTTCTTCAAGAGTTAATAACTCTCTGTGCAGTCCTGCAATGTGATCTTTCTTTTTATATTCTTATGTTTTACACATGTAGTAACCACCTTGTACCTAAAGAAATACGAAATATGTCACATTTCCAACATAAATAATTCTATATGATTTTCTTATGAAAATATGTTTTGAAAACCTGTTTTTTAATGTTATTTTTGTATTTGAAGTATTTTAAAATTTTTGAAGTATTTAAAATAACTCCTTGTTTTTAATTTTCATAAATGAGCATGTGAGAAAAATGAAAAATTTATTTTAGAATATTGAAAAAGTTGGAGCCTAGGCTTTCATGTACTTTTGCTCTAAAACTTCTGTCTGTTCTAAGGATACAATGTTTTATGTAATTCTCTTAGTTTATAATATGTTATGTAATTTTCTTTGTTTTAATTCAAATTCGTATTGCCAGTTGGTAATATAAATTGTGGTTTTGTATATCTTCATGAAAACATTACATAAAATGAATATAATCTTCTATAGCACTGAGGTAAATGTAAACCACTTTTGCTTCCAGAACTTTGAAGACAGTATCTGTAGGTTTGAGCAGTGACAAAACATGCAGAAAAGAATGTGCCCTTCCAGCCCCTGACCTTTATTCACAGCCCTGTGGCCCAGGAAGCCAGCCCAGTACTGTGACCTATCCCAGGACTGTCTTTCTAATGTATGGCATTTCATTAGTGATGTTTCTTACTAAGGTTTTTATGTTTATTCAGTTGTCAGAATGTTGAACCAGAAATTACCTACCACCCCTAGATTTGGTCAAATCCCTCGGATTGTTACAGAAAATTTACAAGACATAATTACTGGCTTGGTATTTTTGAGACTGAGGAGAAATGAGACTTAGGTAAAACACTCTAAAAAATGTTAAAACTTAGTTTGCCAGTTGCTTTGAAGCAGTGAACTTAAGGAGTAGAAGACTGTTATCTGTCAGGCACAGGAACTTCTTATTTTCTTATAAAATATCCCTTGTACCTGCTTTACTGAGAAAAGGGCACAGTGACCCTCACTGACTGCTGAAAGCCGGAGCAATTATACGTCAGTTCCTGGAATTTATTCCCAGATTTAGAAAAAAAGGGGGAGGGGGAGAAAGAGAAATTAATAGTTCTGTATTCCTGTGTACATTCTGAGTTATTGAATTCTTTGAGTGTTTGCCTCCCCTTTTGGCTTCTGACCGATTGCTCCATAGTTTATTTTTTCCCACTCCTCCCACGTTCTATCCTGCTTAGAGAATTTTCCTAGAAATTGGACCAGTACTATGCATTCTTACTAGTCCTAGACTTGGGTACACCAAGGCTGGCCTCATGTTGTCCTTTTGGTATAGTAATTAAAACTGAGGCCTTGGTCTCCAAGGTGCCCACAGAGCCAGGAAAGAAAACATATAGCTGTGTGTGTAGTTAAGCCTCCCAGTGCATGGAGTGACAGAGCTAGCTGGAGAGTGTTCTCCTGTGGTTCTCAGAGCAGTACTCTTCCTGATCACTGTGTCATCTTGGATCTAAAAAGGAATGAGTTAAAAAATTGTTTTTCAAGATCATTATATTGATAAAGATTGTAGTATCTATTTCACCTTAATGTAATCAAAATAGTCATTCAAAATAGAGATAAATAGAACATTTTTTAAAAATTTAATGAATTGCCAGCATTTTAAATTTGTTTAAATCAGTTCTGTAAGTAAAAGTATGGTTGGTTGATAGTTAAATTTAAATATGACATTTCAAGGTGTTTACTTTGCAGGCAGAAATTATATTAAAATTACATGGGTTGAAATTTAGTCACAGAAAACAGCCATAGATCATAGGACTGTGATGTTTAAAGTTCTTACATTTTCAACATCTAAAAAGCAACTGACTTATTTTTTCCATTTTTTTAGTTTTGATCTATTCGTGAACTAACAGGTTTTCAGGCCACTATTTATAAATATTTCCCTAAAGATGACAAATTGCAGAGATGTTTTTCCTTTATCAGTGGTGAATGGAAAACCAAATTGGATAATGGTATCCTTCTGTTTGCTTTATTACCCTATTCAACATTAGATTTTGGCAGTGCTGGAAACATCTTGATGTGCTTTAGAATTCTGCTTGGATGGAAACAATTTATGAATCTGTTGACAAGCATCTGGAGACAAATCCCACGTTAATGTGCTGTATTTCAACTTTGGCATACTTATTGCTTTTGGTTTTCAAAATAATCCACTGATAATTAATTCGTGAACAGCAAATTAAAATACTATATCCATAGCATGGTTTAAAACATGTCTACTTGAAACAAGTTTAAGCTTTCTAACGGTCAAAATGATACTAGGAGAGATGAGCGATCCACTGAGTTTCGAACTGCCTGCTCTGTAAGGCAGGAGCCTGCTCAATTCACCACCTGTGCTTCCTTGGTGTATGCAAAGACTCTCCACTTGCGTCCTTTCAAAAGTGAAATTTTTGAAATAACTTTCAATTACAGAATTTATTTTTAAATAGAAAATGAAATAGGTACCATTACTACCTTTAATAAGGTGAACCTCCTGGTCTGCCTCCATGAATCCTAGGAGCAGGAAGGTTCCCAAAAGTGTGATCAGCTCCAGTCCTTGTGTTCTACAGACAACACTGCTACTGAGAATGCAAGCTGCTTGTTTAAGATCATATAGCCCTGTGATTAGACGGAGCCCAGGACTGAAACTGTTTTCTCTTGCCCTGCACCTGTGTCCTTCCTGTGACCCCGTTACAATTTGTCTGGCCTGCCTTGTTGCTCTGTGTGGCTCTATTTAAGATGCATCCACCCATCTCATAGCTTCGAAGTCTTTCAAAGTTTTAAATTATCAGTTGGAGTGGTGTTATCCTGTTTTGTTTGACTATATCATACGTGATGATATGAACAGCTGTTTTGAAGAAAACATTATGACAGCTATTGCTGATTTAATATTATCCTTCTTAGAAGTCCTACCATGCTTTTTTTTGTTCTATTACCATTGGTTCTGTCTACCACATTGTGTCTCATTGGAATTTGAATATGTGTGATAGTTCAAAC